>APFE030457354.1:63177-100044 GCA_000404065.3 Pinus taeda | reverse complement strand
ATGTCTTCAGGGCATATGAAGCTCATGTTCAGAGGTGAATGATGCAAGTGGTTTCAAGTCTTTTCACTTCTCACAAGTCCTGGAATGAGTCCTCCAAGGTGCAGGAGAGGGGTAATGAGGACGGTGACAAACGGTGACAAATTGCTGTGTAACAAGAGCATTGGAAAAACCACTTACATGAAGTATCTACATTGTGGTACAATATAATGATAAAGTAACTTCATTATGTTTTGTTGGAGGTAAGAAAACTATCTTATTATGATGGTCTCACTGACGTAGATCTATTTCTAGATGAATTTGAGCGGTAAGTCCCCAAAGACCACTGGTTTCAACCATTGGAGTTGGAACTGCACGCTACGCCTACACGATGGTGGGTACGCACAAGGATAGTTTTGCAGGATGGAGGGGTTACAGGCGCATGATGAAGTTATGATTGGGCATCATAATACAAGATTCTCTAAAAATTATAGTGGGAAGGATGATCCACATGATCACCTGGAAAAGTGGACTAAGGCATGGGGGACAGAACCACACCCTGAATGGGTGCATACCTTTTTTCACACCTTGGATACAAAACCCATGAACTGGTATCTTGAGATAGAACTCCGCCATGGCACCACAAAGTGGGATATATTGAGAGAAAGTTTCATGTTAACCTTCAGCTTCGAAGACAGGTTTGAAAGCATCGATGAAGTGCTTCAAGAAATTAAAGCGGTTATTTTCAGGATGCCAAAGGAACCTAAGGAGTGGACCCAACCTAACTGGAGCACTCAGCTGCGCCACACATTGGAATGCTATAATGTGACCGATGAAGAGGAGGAAGAAGATTCGAGAAATATCAATATTCCATAAACAAAAGGACAATGCATAGTAGAAGGACCGCAAGTAGAGAACCCAGACATCTCCACAACTTTGAAAACAAGACAAGTAAACATTGGTACTAAGGCTAAACCGAAGTCCCCGAATATTGGAGATTATTCAGATGATGCCATAGTAGATAAAGTTTATGAGTTACTTCGCGAATACAAGGACCCTTTTCCCACTAAATTTTCAGATTTAAAGGGCATACCTAGCAATTTGGGCATTATGTGGATCACATTAAAGCCATATGCGAAACTTGTCAAGCACAGGTCTTATTGCCTTAATCAAAAATATAAAGAGAAAGTTCGCTTAGAGTTGGGTAAAATGTTGGATGTTGAAATTATAGAACTTGTTGAAGGCTCTGATTGGGTGAGACCAATGGTCATCCAATAGAAGAAGAAAAAGGGAGAAATAAGGATCTACGTAGATCTGCAGAAGTTGAATGATGTGTGTGTCCATGATCCATTTCCAATGTTATTCATGGACGAAGTGTTAGACAATGTCAGAGGGCGAGAGGCCTATTCCTTAACTGATGGGTTTTCTTGATCTCATCAAATCAAGATCATGCCAAAGGATAGAAGCGACACAACCTTCATGGCAGAGTGGGGCTACTTTCAGTACACCGTTATGCCTTATGGGTTAAAGAATGTGCCTGCAATATTTTCTCGCGTAGTCATAACAATGTTCAAGGAATTCATTCATAAGTTTCTGGAGGTATACTTTGATGATTGGATTGTGTTTGGATTGGTCAAATTCCATGTAGCAATCCTGCGCTTAATGTTGGATACATGTCAAAGATATCAAATTGCTCTAAATTTGAAAAAATGTATATTCTGTGTTCCTTTTGAGATCTGGCTAGGTCATGCAATTTGTAAGCAAGGGTTGATGGTGGACCCTGCAAAGATTGCTATGACTATGAACTTCGAAGCCCCTAGAAAAGTTAAGCAATTGCACGTGACACTGGGACATATGGGATATTATAGAAAATTCATTAAAGCCTATGCTCAAATTACCACGCCTATGGAAACATTACTGAAGAAGGACGTGGCACTTTGTTAGGATAAGGAATGTCAGCGTAGCTTAGATGTGTTAAAAGAAAAGATGGTGACCTTGCCGATTTTGGTATTTCCCGATTGGAAGAAGGAGTTTCATGTACACATGGGTGCTTCTTGCATTGCGTTGGGTGCAGTACTAACATAGGCAAGTGAAGGAGAACTAGACCACCCTATAGCCTTTGCAAGTATGAAGTTGCCAAAGTTTGAGAAAAATTACTCAACGATAAAGCGCGAGGAGTTGGCCATGGTCTATGCGTTGCAAAAATTTAGGCATTACCTGTTAGGAGGACATTTTAAGATGTATACATATCATTCTGCCTTAAAGTACCTGGTCAACAAGCCTGTGTTGGGTGGAAAAATCTGCAAATGGTTGTTATTATTTTAGGAGTATGATTTTGAAGTGATTTTGCAGCCAGGGAGGTTGAATGTCGAACCTGATCATCTGTCACAAATTGAAATAGGTGAAGAGCCTAGTAATTTGGAGGAAGGGTTGCCAGATGTGCAACTCTTTATGGTATGCATAGCCGATGACCACTTTTCTGACATTATTCAATTCCTAAATACAGGGATGGCACTTGAAGGATATACAAATCAGCAGAAGAAGGAACTGGTAGTTCGGGCAACTGACTTTTCGATCATTGCGAGACATTTGTACAAAATGGGGGCAGATACAATACTGCGAAGATATGTGCCGTAATTTGAGCGTGATAGTATTATGGCTAAAGCTCATGGGGGAGCTACGGGAGGCCATTATGCAGGAAAAGAAATCGTGCAAAAGATCTTGTGGGCAGGAGTATGGTAGCCAACATTGCACAAAGACTCCAAAACATACTGTAAGGCATGTGATGCATGTCAAAGGACTGGTAGACAATCGCGAAGTGATGAACTACCGCTACATCCTCAAGTCTCCTTGTAGGTATTCGAGAAATGGGGGATCGACTTTATTGGGCCGATTCAACCAACTGGAAAGAAAATGGGCACATGCTACATTATCATTGCGATGGAGTATTTGACCCAATGGGTGGAAGCACAACCGGTTAAAGATTGTATAGGGGAAACGATAACGAAATTATTGTTTGAATACATCTTAACAAGATTTGGATGCCTGAAAGTTTTAATGAATGATAGAGGGATGCACTTTCTGAATGAAACAAATAGCGCGCTGATGGACGAATTCTAGGTCTACCATCAAAAAATCACACCATATCACCCGCAGGCAAATGGAACTGTCGAAGATTTTAACAAAATTTTGGAGAACACATTGACAAAGGTATGTAACACGCAGTGAAATGACTGGGATATGCATGTACCTGCAATGTTATGGGCCTATGGGACAACCTGAAAGAAGCTAACAGGATAAACACCGTTCAGATTGGTCTAGGATAAACACCGTTCAGATTGGTCTATGGTGTCGAAGTGGTGATGCCGATGGAATACATTGTACCTAGCCTAAGCATCTTTGACAGATATGGCGGATCGCGAGGCCTTGGAGGGACAGATCACGCAGCTAATGAAGCTAGAGGAAGATCGATTTCTGGCAGGATTCCAACAACAAGTACAGAAGGAATGAAAAAAAGCATGTCATGATCTTGATCCAAGCGAATATTGGTGGCCACCCGCCAATTCCACCTAGACCCCCACCATTGTTTCTTTCAATTTTTCAGTTTCCTTAATTGTAGCATAGTTTACTATTTTTAGCATTTTTTTGGGTCCTAAACTTCTTGAGGTATTTTGAGGCCCTAAACGACGTTTTTTTGATAATCTTGTACTAGCGATTTTGTATCGAAGTGCGTCTTTTTTGTCATAGTCCTTGGAGAAATCTTTCCAACAGGGTATCATGCACATCAAATGAAGATAATATGGCCAAGTCATGACCCTGGGAAGTTGGTTGTCCAACTAACCTCAATGGGGCCCATAAACTCTTGGTGTTACATCTCCTCGGGTTAGGGTTTTGATTTTTTATGGTTTTCTCTTATTGTTCAATAATAAAAAGGCCCTTGAGCCTCACTATAATGTAGTTCAGAGGCATGTAGCCGCAACATCTCTTCTCAGAGATAAGCTACCATCACCCAAGCTAGTTTTATTTCCATTATGTTTGTAACCATATTTCAGTATTTGATATTAATGTAATGAAGCGTTATTTCTATGGCATATTTGTATTTATGGTTATACATGTAATTTGTGGCGTTCCTATTTAAATACGGACCAGATATCCATATCAAGCTTCGCACTTTTAAGGTAGATGATCTTGTGTTGTTATATGATAGTAAGTTCACTAAATTTCCGAGTAAATTCTAGATGCATTGGTTAGGACTATATATTGTCAAGGAAATTACAGACGATAGCACAGTTCAGCTAACGAAGCTAAATGGGGAGTCCTTCCCAGGAAACGTGAATGGGAGCAGGTTGAAGCTGTATACAGGGGAACCTGTGCAATGACTATATGGCAGCAGGACAGTCTTAGTGCTCTAGGAAGTTGCAAGGGAGCGCGGGACTATAAAATACACTACTCGGTTTGGAGGACGAGGCAATGACCCAGCTGCAAGAATATTGATAAGGATGCACCAGATGTACCTATGCTCAGAAAGTTTTGTCATTGGGGAATGTACTACATCGCCCAGCAGGAAAATGAGCTTTGGAGTTACTATTCATGATTTGATGGCTAGAAAGCAGTTAAGCCGAGCGGGGAGGTGGAAATTAAGGTGAAAATATTTGGAGATCTGCCGCCAAAGTAGCACTTATTATCAGCATTTGGGGGCAACAGTCGGATTTGAATTCAAATCCCCCTATAAATTACGCATGTCGGTCCAG
Organism: Pinus taeda; assembly: GCA_000404065.3. NCBI lineage: Eukaryota > Viridiplantae > Streptophyta > Pinopsida > Pinales > Pinaceae > Pinus > Pinus taeda. The sequence continues at coordinate 95,317 of APFE030457354.1, read as the reverse complement.
GAGAGATCACTTTACATTCTAAGAATTGCTAGAGCCTTCTGCTGTCTCACGCATATGAGTCGAGCATTATGGGAAGAATTTGTGTCGCACCCCTCATTTGCAACTATTCAGAAGCAGCCCAAGGGATATTCATTGAAAGAATGATTGGCGCTAACCCAGCCAAAGCCCTCAGTTCAGAAGCAGTTGTATTTTACGCACTAGGTAATGAGGTAACTAGTATGGAGACTATGCCTGCTATCCCCACAATGCTGAGGTCACCTAGGCCGAAACAAACTGTGCCAAAGGAAAAGCATCCCGCTATGAAAGAACAAAAATCATTCGCAAAAGAAAAACAGAAGTCGGTGCCAGTGGGAATATCACTAAGGAAGCATACAGAGCCAAAGCCAAAGCAAAAAAAGGACAAGAAACTAGAAAAAGTAGTGGACATAGAAGAGGAAGAATTCCATGGTATCGAGGATGTCGATGCCCAAGGGGTGGAGATTATGACGAGGTTTCCTAAGTATATCCCTCCACAGAGGGGGAAAACTAAAGTAATGAGGGATCCTGATTCAGGGAAATTTGTAATTTCGACAACTTTGCTGCCTGAGCAGGTCACATTCGAAGGTCCTGGGCTAGCATGAATTCCATTACTTAAGATGGAGGATTGGGACCTCGTGGACCTTGCAAAGTTTCCACACTTGGCAACTCACAAGAATATGCAGAAAATTTACTATGATGACAAGGGGTTACAATATTGAAGCCCATGAAGTGGGTCCGTGGTGTTGCGCAGTCAAGGTTGCTCAATCTGATGTTAGTGCCACATTATCACCACTCCAGCATCAACAGGATCTATGTGCGCCATCTCCTTGCGCTGGTGGATGATGGGTGTCTATGGCTAGGTGAGCTTATCCCCTTCAAAAACATGTTGATCCACAAGATAACAAGGTTTCCTTACAAAGAGGCAAACCCTGCCAAAGAGTTTCGAGGAAAAATAGGAGAAAAAGAGTTGGCAGATAAGATGAAGAAAGAATTTGGTCTGATCAAAAAGTCGCAAGGATATTCTATCATGTCCATCTCAAACCCGGGAGTACCATTGGATGCCCAGATTCTAGCTAGAAAGTTAATGAGAAAAGGTCACATGGATGAAGTTTTGGCACTGGTCATATCGCTCGCAGCTTAGTGCGCGAAGGGTTTACAATACAACTAGGCCAAGTATCTCTGTCACGGGTTCCTCGCGAACAGTCGAGAGGCCCAGGAGGAGAGCAGGTCATTTCATTATGCATGGGTATTTTTGTTGATCGTTTTGGTTGCTTGGAAGTTACTGAGGATAGCCAGTGTCCTCCACACAAAGAAGAAATGCCCAAGGCAATGTAGTTTGCATCGTTCTGGGCCACAAAAGATCCAGAGCGTATTAAGGAAACAAATATATTTTGGGTTTTGATGGATATGGATGTTCACATGGTGGTTAACCAACGACCACAGTTGTCTCCCACCTTGTTCACGCAGCTATCAGCTTATGCAAATTTTAATCCGATTTCCATTGGGTCTCGATCAAAGCGTGCAAAGACCCTGATCAGAAATGGCACTAGTTTCCTTACATGGTGACAGATATAGATATCCAGGAAGTTGTGGGGATTTAGCCTCAGGAATGGTGCGTGCCTATGGAATTATATGTAGGAACGAGCACAGGCATAGAACGCTCTGTTGTGCAAAAGTGGAAGGACGCCACTCAAAAAGTTGTGCACAACTTGGTCGAGCAGAAGAATAAGGAGGTTGCTAAGGCAGCTACAAGAAAGGCCCGTCTAGAGGAGGAGCATGATGCCAAAGCATAAGTAGAGAAAGAACAAAAGGATGCTAAGGAGAGTGAGAACTCTGCTTCACACCATACTGACGAGCAAGAGCTATTAGAGCAGGGAGGAGGCGACGGTGAGGAGCAAAGCACTCCTTTCATCCTGAAGAGGCGTGCACAAGAACAAAAAGGTGGAAAACAAAAGAAACACAAGTCTGACAAGTAGACACATATTGATCCCATGGTGCTAACAGGGGGTGATCTTGATGAAATCGGCAACAAGATTTGAGACACAACCACAGAGGTGCTAAAACAATTTGAGCAGCAATACATGTAGATGTTAGGGAGTGCCCAGAAGGATCTGCATGAGTTGCAGATCTAGGTGAACAAGATTTAGGTGGATGTCAGGAAGGCAAGCTGCATGCAAGCAAGCCTGACACAAGGAAGTAGCATAGTCACCGAGATCGAATAGAATCTGTATCTTAGAGCCCTTCCTTTGCTAGAGGGGTCAATCTGTGTTGAATCAAATGAGGATCACACTGTGCTACCCACAATGAAGGATATGGGGTTGAACGTTGCCGCTTCAGATGCTTCATGATCTGCATCAGGGAGTCTCTAACGAGTTGAAAATTAGAGAGTAGCATGCAATCACTGTCATCAGTGAATTTGAGGTCAACAATGAGCAACTTTTCACAAAAAAACCTCAGGCACCGAAAGAATAGGATGAATTGTGGACACAGCGCCAGATTCTGGTAATAGTGATTGTGTAGGCCTGCAAGTCTGTGCCTAAAATGAATATACCAGAAGATGCAGAGGCCTCAACCAAAGGAAACTGGTTGTCATAGTGTGTGTGTCAAAGTAAAAGTTTGATAAGGTGACTTTCGATCTTCGGATGCAAATAGCTAAGATGTAGTTGAAGTTGCAGCCGACCACACTGGTAGAGGTTCAGGAACAAAGAGAAGCGGCTATAAAAGAATCCATGGCTCAACTAGATGTCACAGTTCAGAGTTTCGATCAGCTCTTCACTCAGGAAATGGGCTTGTGGGATGCATTGAAGGAGGATCCTATGTTGCAAGAGTTTAACACAGAAATCGGGGAAGCGCAACAACAGTATAATGAGATCAGTACGACAGTGCGAACGTTGACATCAATCCAATTCTTCACGCGCTTGCAGGAAGGCAAGGAAAAATTGATGCAGATCTAGGATTTGCAAAAAAATCAGTCCTTTCTCAAAGCTTGGCTTGAGCCTTGGACAGATGAAGCCTACCATCTTTCATAGAACTTTCATGAGAAGTTGAAGGCCATGTAGCAGACACAAAGGACTACGCAACTAGTAGTAGAGGGGCCAACCATAGAGAAACTGGTCCAGGAGGTACAACAAGTAGAGGAATAGAGTACCACAGAGCTCCAAGTGTTGACCAAGACATTCAACGAACTCTGCCAGAAAGTAGAACAACCAGCTTAGTGTTGGGTACTTGTTGGGATGGGGTCCCCAAGGGTAGAATTGAATTAAACTGTCATTTTTGTAAATAATTTTGTAAAAGATGTAAATTCTTTGAAAAATATGGATGTGGAGCGCGCAGATAGATAGGGTCAAAGGGGCCTTAACCCCTTACTTTTGGTTGGTTTTGAAGAATCGCCCATAAGTCGAGGGCAATGGTATTGTATTAGGAAAGCTATAAATAGTTGAGTCTTAGAGAGTCTTAAAGTTAAGTTTTGATAGAGAATTGGGTACAGTAAAGAGTTTTGTTGTCATGGGCAAGAGCTAAGGCAGGAAGGCTCTGCTTCCTACTCTTAGGTAGAGAAGGGAAGGTTCCTGTAGTTGGGTGTGCAGGAGGCCTAGGTAGAGTCTGCAGCTAAGTGCATGGACCCTTGCAGCTATGTGTGTAGGGTAGAAGGGTCTTTAATCGGTGAATTGAAGATCAATAAAGAAGACTTTTTACAAAATAATTGTGTATTTTCATGAAATATGTTTATGCTATATTTCGTTGATTGAATAATATGTTTATGAAGTAATGATTGAACTCTGCGTGAATATACTAGACTGCCTTATTAATGCATGTTATGAATAATTATCAAGTTTCGCGAAGTTAAGAACTGTTTGATTTATGATTTCTAGCGAATTAAGTATATATATGTGAAATCTGATCTAGTGTTGCTTGTTGATGCGCGAAAGTAGATAGATCAACTCTTTTAGGTTCCGTAATTACTGATCGCAGGCCTTCGTGAAGGTCTGGAAGTCGGTTAACCTAGTTGCAGTAAAATATCCCTAGGAGATTATCGATCTGCGCAAAAGAAGATATAAGGCACTGAAAGACATCACAATAGTCTCTGGATGGAGAAACTTGGTTCTTGCATCCCCCAATACTGCTTCGGGTGAGACTGCAGCCTGCACTACACAGGTTGTTGCCGAAAGGGCCAGAAGTGTAGGGTTTTTTGGTTTGCGAAACTAACTCTGAACTTGGGTCAGGACCCCCTAAGACAACATAATACAACAATCCTTCAGATTTGGTCAAACTTGTAGAGACAAGGACCAATTAGGATCAGCCATGGGCAAGAGGATAGGACTAATGGAGCATATGAAAGTAAATATCATGGTGGGCACAGGTGAGATAGAGATGACACGATCAATGATGGAATGTTCTTGGAAACACCAGATAAGAGAGGTTATGGACACAAGTTATATTCTAGTTTTGGTTATGACAGGTACCATGATTGTCATCATTTTCATCCTTACAAGAGGAGTGATGGGGGATATTTTCCAGATGAGTTCAAGAAATCCAAGCCATTTACCTTTGATGGGGATTTGAATAAGCTGGAAGATGCAGAGGCATGGTTACTTGGGATGAATAATTTCTTTGAGTTGGTTGATTACAAAGAGAACATAAAGGCTAGAATAGCTATATTCAACCTCAAAGGGAAAGAAAACATCTTGTGGGAGGATGTGAAGCGTGTTAGAGATATCACGAAAAAGTAGTTGAGTTAGCACAAATTCAAGAGAATTTTTAGGAAGAAATATCTATCAGAGAGGTACTATGACAACAAAGCCAAGGACTTATATGAGCTAAATATGGGATCAATGATAGATGAAGAGTATACGACCAAGTTCTTGGAGTTGTTGAGGTATGTACCATATCTTAAGGATGAAAAAGCCAAAGTTTAGATATTTTTCAGCGGATTGCCATTAGCATTTAGAGATCATATTGAGTATGATGAGCCTCAGTTACTTGAAGAAGTAATTGGGAAATTGAAGCAATGTTATGAGAAATCAAAGCATAAGAAAAAAATACCATCAAGGTTGGAAACGGAAAGACAAATCTAAAGGTAAATGGCAATCGAAAAGAACACATCCTCAGAATGCAGGAGAGAAAGAAATCGTTACACCTAACAAGAAGTTTAATGGGTCACAACATGGGGGGTAGAAAAATAAAAGGGATGGTAAGGGACCATTGCAGTGTTGGATATGTGGCAAGGAGGATCTCAAGAGAGAATTCCCGAGGATTTCCCACAAAATCACGGTGGTAGGCCTCAAATTTACAGTGCATGGGATGATCCGAAATTAAACAGGAGTGTAATAAAATACATATATGACCATAAATACAAAGTTACAACAGAAATAACACTTAATTTCAATAATATCAAAGAACTAAAATATGCTTACATACAAAATGGAAATAAACTAGCTCAGGTGATGGTAGATTATCTCTAAGAAGAGATGTGGAAGCTACATGCCTCTAAAATGTGTTACAATGAGGCTCAAAGGCTTATTTATTATTGAGAAACAATGGAAAACCCTAAACATCCAAAAACCTAAACCTAGGAGATGAAGTGCCAAAATTGTTGGCCCCATTTGGGTAAATTAGTACATCAACTTCTTGGGGTCAAACTTTTCCATATGATCTCAGTTTGGCTATCATAATACCTAGTTTTGAAGATGTCAAAGAGACGGCCAAAAACAATTTACTAGATTAATTTGGGACTTTTCTGGTCTCTTCGTTTTCCCTAAAATTTCTTTTAGTCCTTAAAAATGGCTATTGAAGTTTAGGACTTGAAAAACTACCAAAAATAGTAAATTGTGCTACAATTAAGGAAACTAAAAATAAAAAATAGTGGGGGTCCAAGTGGAATAGGTAGGTGGCCACGAATATCCACTTAGATTAGTCCTCCCCCCTTAGGAAGCAGTGGTCCCTATTGGATTAAGTGTCTCCATGAGATGGGGAAACTTCTGCTGAACTTGGTCCTTGGTGAGCCACTTGCCTTGGTGTAGGAGTTGGCCAGATTTGACAACCCGATATAGTTGGATCTTCTGTTGGTGAGTGTTCTTTATCTGCATGTCTATGATTCGATCAGTTGTGGCCTGTTCCATGCAGTCTAGGTTTAGTTATGTTCGTGTGAGTTTTTGCATGATGTTTGATGTGTCTAGTAATGGTGGAAAGTATGATTGAAGGTGGTCCACATTGAACAGTGATTGCAGGCAAAGGAATGGTGGAATGTTTAACTCAAAAGAATTATCCCCTACAACCTTAGTGATGGTGTAAGGCCCATATCAGAGTGAGTGAAGGTTGCAGTGGGGCCCAGGGAGGCACTCCTTCTGCAAATGTAACCAAACTTTGTCACCCGCCTGGAACTTGTGTGGCACCCTGATGTTGATCATGACGCTACTTGTACTTAGCATTAGCTCTGTCCAATATGTCATGGACCTGCCTATCGATGTGTTGAGTATTCTTAATGAAGTTGTTATCCCTATCAGCTTCGGATTGTACATGAGCCAAATTTTCGTGAATAGCTGCAAATGGTATAACCACACCAATGGGACATAGTGGCTAGAATCCCAACCCCACCTGAAAGGGGTTGTGGCCAGATGAGCTATGGAGAACTCTATTATAGTTGTGTTGGACATAGGGGGGGCTTTCATCCCATGTGCATGTACTCTTCGAGTTGTACATATAAAAAATGTGTATGATTATCCTATTGATGACCTCTGTTTGGCCATCAGTTTGGGGTTGGAATGTTGTGGACTTAGTGAGCTTAGTATCCAATATTAACCAAAGACTTGACGAAAATTTACTTACGAGCTTACTATCTTGATAAGAGATAATGGAATGTGGGATCCCAAAGTGTACTCGCACTTGTTGAAATAAGACCTTAGTAGTGGTTTCTATTGTGATACTCTTCTTGTAGGTCGCCAGAATGGCCATCTTAGTGAATATGTCGATGACCACGAAAACACAGTCGTTTCCATGCTTACTAGAAGGAAGGCCTGACATATAATCCTTGGAGATGGACTCCCAACGTCAACTAGGACTAGGCAGAGGAGTATATAGGCCCATTATTCTCAAGGGTTGGTTTTGCAATGGCACAGACAGTTCAAGATCTGATGTAATTGCTAACATCCTGTCAAAGGTTCAGTTAATAAAAGTGATTTTGCAGCACTGCCACTTTTTTCTCTACTCCAAAATTTCCAACGACCCAACTATAGTGCACCTCCCAAATCATTTTGGAAAACTCACTTGAAGGAACACAGAGTTGTCTTAGGTGGCATAATAATGCATCCTAAAGGTGAAATTTTGGAACTTTCTTGCCTTCCAAGGGCGTCTGGTATGTGTTGTTGAATTCTGGATCACTCTTATAAAGGTGCGGCCACCTCGAAGTCTTGTGCCCATAAGATTTGGGCAAAATAGTCAGCGCCACGATCAGTGGTCGGCTGAGGTGGTCCACAACATTATTGGTGTTTCCCTTCTTGTAGTTAATGTTCAAATGGAAGTTTTGCAAGTATGTGGACCATTTATGATGGTGATCATTCTGCAACTTCCCTTGTGTCTATATGAACTACAAGGGTCATTGGTCTATGTGGATGACCATTTCCTTCTTTAGAATGTAATGCTTCCATTTTGGACAGGCCTGCTCAATGGAATACATATCTTGTCATAGGTGGGATACTTTCAAACTGTGTCTAAAAGTGTCCCACTGTGATAGGCCACTAGATGCCCCTACTGAGTAAGAACTACACCAATAGCATAGTCAGAGGCATCTATCTCAATATCAAATGGTTGTTGCAAGTATGGTAATATGAAGACTAGTGCAGAGCTAGAGAAAATGCTTCAACTTGAAAATGCCTTATGTTGGGATTCAAACCAAAATAACTTTGCTTTCGCTTTGCCCTTGGCGACTTGACTTAAAGGTCAAGTGATATGAGAGAACCCCAACATGAACTTGAGGTAAAAATTTGCATGACCTAGAAATATGCATAGCTCTGTTAGAGTGGTTGGGGATAGCCAACCCCAAATAAACTGTATCTTGGATGGGTCCACATGCACACCTCACTAATCAATTATATACCCCAGAGATTGAATCTTGGTCATACCAAAAGTTCATTTCTCCAAATTGGCACACAAATTCTGTTATCGCAAGGTTTGGAGGACCTGTCGAATATGGCGGAGGTGCTCTTCCCAACTCCAACTAGAGATTAGGATGTCATCCAAAAACACTGCCATGAATGAATTGGTGAAGGGTCACAAAATTTCATCCATCATCCTCATGAAGGTTGCAGGGGCATTCGTCAACCCGAAAGGCATGACCAACCATTCGAAAAGGCCCTCGTTGGATTTGAAGGTAATCTTCCACACATCAGAGGGTTCAATTAGTACCTGGTGATAACCAAACTTCAAGTCAATATTGCTGAAATATTTGGTTCCCTTGAGGTGGTCGAGAAGGTCATCAGTATGTGGGATTAGATGCCTATTTTTGACAATGATCTCGTTTAGCACCAAATAGTCAATAAAGAGTCTCTAGGTCTCGTCCTTCTTCTATACCAACACAATCGTGCTCCCACAGAGTGATGAACTTGGCCTGATGTGCCCTTTATGGAATAACTCCTGAATATACCTCTTGATTTCATCATTCTCCAGAACAGGGTGTTGATAGATTGGTCCATTAGGTGCATCGTGCTCTGGGGTCATATCGATGGAGTGCTTGACCTGATAGTGTAGAGGTACCCCTGCGGGTAAGGTGAAAATGCCCCTATACTCCTCCACAACTTTGTCCATTTTCTGCTATCATGCATAGGAGACCTGTCTAGAGGTCATGGCCACAATCTTCTTTCCTTGAGGGGGAATCATAAGGAAGGCAAATTTCCTGGTTTGGGAAATGATCTTACTACATTGCTTCAGAGTGATCAAAGATAGAGAGGTAGGCGGTGCTACCTCCAATATCATGTACAATTTATTGCCCAAAGTAATAATAATGGTGCGAGGCCTTGAATCATACACAACATGCTGCTTCCAAAAGTACGGTTGTCCTAATAATACATCACAAAATTCAAAAGGAGCAACATCACACAATACCTCATCCATGAAGGGCTTGATGTTATAGGGAAGGTGACACTGTTGGCTGACGCAAAGATCTCATCCTTGGTGAAGCCACCCGATGGTGTATGGTTGTGGGTTTGTTGTGATCGGTAGGCCCAACTGCTTCATGCCCTCTATTGAAATGAGTTTCTTTTGGCTCTCGTTATCAACAATGAACTATAGTGGAGAAAGAGGTTCTCCCCCTCCTCTCGATCTTTGAGCTCATTCTTCTAGGTCTTGGTGGTGGAAACGGTGGCACAGTGCTCTACGTCAATAATTTGCTTCCCTTTGTCATTCCCATTGTAGGGTTCTAACTCAGAGTCATAACATGCATATGATTCAGAAGCCTTCACCTTGGCCACTAGTGACTTCATGGCTCAACACTCACTTGTGTTGTGAGTGGGGTCTTATGGAACTCACACCATTTTCCTATGTCCTTCTTCTCTTCGTGGTGTTGTTCTTTGCTTCTGGCTTCGACGATTTTCCCTGATTCACCCCACCTCAACATTTTCCTCTGTTTTGCGGTTTTGGGGCACCTTTCCCTTGCTTCGAATTCATAGATCCAAAGTCTCGCTACTTTTGTGTAAAATTTTGCTCGATCTTGATAGTGTATCGATAGGTTGCACCAAACGAAGAGATGTCCAGGAACTCCATCTCGTCCTGGATGTACTTGTGTAGAAAGTCACAGTACGTGAGTACCAAATGTTGCTCAGAACCCTTGATACCCAACTTCATGCGAAGAGTATGAAAAATATTTGTGAACTTTGGCATGTCTTAGTCCCTTCCTTACCGCAACATGGTCCACTTTATGTATTTATCCTCATAGCTCCTGACAAGGTAATACTTCTCCTTGATGGCGTCCCAAAAAGAATTCCAAGTGCGTGTGGCTGAAAATAGTGAAGGTGCACTATTGCCCTTCTTCTCACAGTAGATGTCTCATGTAATGTCCCCTAATAATAATAAAAATAATAAATAACATAATATAATATTAAAATATAAGAAAATAAATGATAAACAATAAATAAATGATAATAATAGTAAAATAATTAATAAATAAATAAGAAAATAAAATAATAAATAAATAATAAAATAATAAATAACAATACTAGAGTTCTAAATAAATATAAATAAAAATAAACTGTAAAAATAGTAAAAATAAGTAAAGTTAACAAAAAATAAAATAAAATAAGAAATAGTTAAATGATAAAGAGAACTATAAAAATAGTAAAAATAAATAAAATGATCAAAAAGTAAAAAATGAATAAAATAAGAAAGAATTATATTAAGAGAATTACTAAATTAAGTAAAATAAAAAAATAAAAGTTGCATGTTGACACACGGAGTGTGTGCATGTAGTTCTCCTTCCAATGTTTGCTCTATTTAATAGATAGTGAGGAAGATGAGAGGCATTCTATCATTCCATGATTCTATCATCCATTCTCTTGGGAGAAAAGTGTTGTGAGACAAATGATTCTCTGGTAGTAGTACGTTGATTGAGGGCTCGGAGGTGGCTAGTTATAGCAAGATTTTATGCAATTGAGCCTACGGTTGGGTGGAGATTCGTCCCCAAAATTTTGTTACAGTTAGCAGAATTCAAATAGCGTTTAACTCCAAAATCACAAGTAAGGAATATCATCGCCACAAGTAAGTTGTCTTTGCTCATATTTTCGAAATTCGATGTTAAATAGTTGATAAATTGTATGTTGATTATAAATCGCAAGAATAATCTAATTAATTGCATGTTTTAATTCCGGGATTGTTACATATGGTATCGAAACCAAGTTTCAACTCTATTAGATTTTTGGATTTTCTCCTATGATTAATATTAAATTATTTTATTTAAATAAAAATTATTTATATTGAATAGGAGTTTTTTATTTTATTTTTTTCATACAGGAATGAGTAATGAGTGTCCCTATTTTATAGAATAAACAAAAAAATTGAAATTAAAAATCCGTGCACAAATCTTCATATATGTTTAAAAAAAAAAGAAGTAAAGAAATAGTTATGATAGAAGAAATTCATAACACAATCTATCATGTGTTAAAAACTAATGAATAATTATGATAAAGAAAACCATGTTTCGCCCTCTGGATCAATTTCGTCAAATTGTTGATTTCTATTACTTATATTTTTAATTAAAAAAAACCAAATAAATTAAATTTATGGCCATCCTAAAAATTTAAAATTAGTTTAAATTTCTCATCGTCAATTATGCCCGTGGCAAAAAAGACAAAATCTAGAAGGAGGCATATCATTAAAATAATGGATATATAAATATATAATATGTATTTTAAATGGTATAAAATAATAATATATATATATATATAAATACATGAAAAAAATAAGATGGGTTGTATTATGCAAGAAGTAACTATTATATTTTTGGTTATTGGTTTTAATTGAATAATATATATATTTATATTTTTATAATATATAAGTATAAAATTATTAGAAAGTATTACAAATAATATATAATAATTTTTAGGTTTATTGTTTTTATTGAAAATATATATATTGAAAGCCTTAAATTATTTGAAAATAATTAACCCCATTCCTCCTAGCCATGTTTAGCAAACCCTCGCTGGCCGGGGCACTGGTCGATATGTCCGAGTGGTTAAGGAGACAAACTTGAAATCTGTTGGAATAGGTCAACCGCAGGGTTCGAACTTGCGCGGGCGATATGATCGGGTGGGAAGAATAGTTGGGTTTCCCGGCAAGGAGAAGCCAGCGACGCAATACCACCGGATTCTTGGCTCTTATGATGGAAGAGGTTGTATTGCGAGGGGAAATGGGCACGGTGCGACCCTATGTTTTTTTTTCTTCAAATAAAATCGTCGGGCCTTAAGGCAGTTTTGCGCCTGCAGTTTGTGTAATCTTGGCGGCGTGTGTAGTCCTTCCGGTACAATTCCTAAGTCAGCAGATTTCAGCACACAAAAAGTCTGACATTAAAGGGTATTTTAACACAAAAATGCTTGTAAAGTCGGAAAAGGATTAAATCTGCCGAAAATAAGCAGAAGAAATAGCACGGAATCTCTGAAATTTCAAGCCTCGAAGCATTAATGAAATCATTCATAAACTTTTGCTGAATTTAGCGTAATCTTTGAAATCAATTTTTTGCTAGGCCGCAAGCATTTTTGAGCCTAATGTCAAGGTGGCAGCAGTCATTAATTCCTCAAAACTGTATGTTTTTTAAGGTTTGAATCAAATAAATACATTTTTTAAAATTATTCCAAAAAACTGTATGTTTTTTTAAAGTTTGAATCAAATAAATATTGGTTTTACACCATTTTTTAAATTTTTTTACCCAAATTCTGACATTTTTAATTATACAGACAATTCCCTTACGCCTTTAACAACTCTATTCTTTTTAGGCCACTAGCCTTTTGAGACTCTTTCATTTACTTTAAAATTGAATTTTTTTAGGGTTCACATTTATAAGAATTTTTTTTTTTTTAAATCTCAGTTAAGGTTTCGACTTTCCAGATTTGACAGCTTTAGTGACGCCGCAGGCATTTTTGGGCACTAAATATTTGAAGGTCTCAAGCTTTGTTTGGAGCTATCTTAATCATTTAGATGGACCCTTCAAGAATCAATTATGGGGAACTTTATCATTTAAATTTTTAAGTTCCACGGTATTCCACGATTTCATTACATATTTAACATTTTTTTTCAAGTTCCACGTTTATTCATTACATAATGCTAAAGTTTTCCATCATTAAAATTTTGAGGATTATGGTGATAATTCTTCTAAATTCTTTTTTTATATATATATATATAATTATATTATATTATAGGCTAAAACATAGTATGGTATCTATTTAGTTTATGAGAGAATTTATGTTATAAATAGAAATAAAAACTCACTCTTTCATGAATTTTGAAGTTTTGTGGGAGATTAAAATTAAATATTTTTCCTTCCTTTTTATAAAAAATGGCATCCAATAGAAAGTGGCATTAATATTACAAATAAATGTTATAAAAAGAAAATAGTAGTATAATCTATTTATTGTTAATAGATTATGTTGTTGTTTTTTTGTTTTTTTGTTTTTTTTCTTTTCTTTTCTGAATAAAGACTAAATCTATTAAGAGAGGAAAAAATATAGTACAATTAAGCCTGGAAACAGGCAGAGCAGAGAAGCAGGGGAACCGGAGGTGATAGGAAATCAACCTCGTTCCATTGAGACAGACAAGGGAATGGCCATAGAAAGCATAGGAATACAAATGAAAGAACTGAGCAGAAAAGCTACCCCGAAGGGTTATTTCCTACAAAACGACATTTTTTGCCTTTTTTCTTGCTCACTTTTATCCACCCAGTGGAGCTTGGCTAAGTCATGACAAGTTGTAGATTATTCTGTTCTGACGGCTGAGCATCCTTATCAGAGTCTGAGGACACAGAGAGATGAGAATGTTTCTGGGAAATCTGAGGGTTAGAGGGAACCTTCGGAACAGCCGAGGGAGCATCCATCGAAATTTCCTCATTCTGCAAATCAGCTTCAATTTCCTCATCAACCTCCCCATCTGCCTCAGATTCCTCCTCCTCCGAACTCGAGAAGCCTAAGTCGTCCAACGGACGAGGAGGCTCGAAAGGATTCCATCTCTTGGATTTGGGCTTACGGTTCATATTCTTCTTTTTATCTTTGAACTTGGAACATGTACTCTGAAGGTGCCTTGTTTGATGACAATGGCGACAACGTAAGGCTATATTCTCTTAATCCAGTGGTTGAGTCTAATGAAAATCTCCAAACTTGAGGTTAATCTGATCCGGCAGTCCTTTGCTGATATTTATTTCTACACAGTCTGTTGTAAGTGAAGAGACCATTTTCCCTTCTGGAGGTATCTGTAGCCAGGTATCATCCTAAAGTGTTTCCAATGGCTAAGAAGACAGAGAAATCCCAAAAATGAGCCGGAAGATTCGGGAGTCTGACCCAAATGGGAAGTTTGGAGATGACTGCTGTAGAAGGGTCGAAGTCAGGAAACCAAGGGGTAAGAAAAAGCCCAGCCGAACCCCAGAACCAAGGGCCTCCCGTTAAGGCTTTCTGGTATTCTTCGTTTGAGTCAAAAACCACCAGGAAGAAACCTTTTGAACATAAGAAGATTTTGCATTTTTTAGTCCAAAAGGAATGGACCCATTGATAAAGATCTGCTGTGTGAGGCCATAGGCCATTAAATCTGCATATGAGTGCTGATTCTGCAAAAATCTGGTAGCGGTTCTCAACCCCAGGGTTAGAGAGGCTAATGGAGGGAATTTCCTCTAATTTGTCTACCAGAAACGGCTTTGGAGCGCCATTTAGCTGGGCTGCCTTAGAAGAAACTTGAGGTTGGGCAGCGTTTTTGCGTGCTGCATCTTTGTAAGAGAAAGATGGGGCAGAGGAGGTTTGCCCAAAGGAACCACCTCTTAAACGGAAAGAAGCCCCAGTAGAGGCGTCCTTTTGAATGCTGTAAAAGGAGAGAGGAAGGGGATGCATAAGTTGCTTACCCTTATATAGCAGTCTAAGGCAAGAGGAGGGAATCCCCAGCCGGCATTCAAGTTTTTGCAAAAGATCCTGCACAAGATCTGTTGCGCGAACCCATAACATTGTCGTTTTACCTGAAAGATTGACTTGGATCTGAAATGCATGTGATTCTTTAGGCAGATCTGGCTGGTTCAAGAGAGAAAGCTGCTTCAGAGTTAAGCTCGTCTGAACTTGCCGCCTGATAATTGGTTGCCCATAGATCTGGGTTTTTTTGAGGTCCCAAGATCTTCTGGGCTTCTGATCTAATGGTTTGACTGCAGATCTAAGCCTCTGACAGCCATCCATGGTCAGGACGCCTGATTCAGAACTGAACATTGACCCTGCAAACACAACTTGGACTAGATTGGATGAAAAGGAAGCATGTGGACAGAACGCTATTAACCTTGCCACAGAGTCAGTATCTTGACGGCGGATCTTGGGGATTCAATGAATGCAGATTTGTAATAAATGCAGATCTGTGACCCCATTGTGCAGATCTGTGACATTGAGTCCCTCTGCTTGGATGCTGCTGAAATCTTTCTTCAAAAAATGCTCCCCTTCCTTTACACGTTCAGTGTCTCGAGCGCCAGAGTCAAGTTTGAAGCCTTCAATTCCTTCTGCGCTAAGGCTGATGCCAACGGTCCCCGCAGAGGCGTCTTCCTTCTTCGAGACTAAGAGTTTCGCTGGCATGGAGACTAGGAAACAGCTGATATCTATGAACCCCTCTGCCTGCAGTAAAACTTCAAGATTATTCCAAGATTTGGGTTCCGTGAAATTAATGGGAAGCCATATTTCGCACCCTGAGATTGACAGGTCATCTGCGGCAGAGAAAACATTTAGCGCGGTGGGCAGCAGAGAGTTGTAAACCACTGAAACCCTCATTTCCATCGCTCTTTTTCTCCTTCGAGCTTATTATCTTGACCCTTAAACATCCGTTAATAGATTATGTTAATAGTTGAAATTATTATATTTTATTGTTGTATATTTTTTTCTATAAAATAATAAAAATGCTTGTCATATTGAGAAGGACAACATAAACAATCAAGGTATTGCAATTCTTAGATATGCATTTGTAGTTTGTTAACAGAAAATCAACCCAAAGGCATTGTAGGTTTAGGCGATTACATGTTAATAGAAATGTTCATGTTAGCTAGTTAGTTTAAGTTAGTTGATACGTCTAATCTTTTTATGTTGATTTTTAGTTTTATATTATTATTTTAAGTATAATTTAAGTGGTTGGAAAAAATATATTCATTAAATCTATAATTTTGTTCTTTTGAAAAAGATTTGGAACATTTAATATTTTAATAATATACTTATATTTATGAAGGTCATTTTAGGAATTGTAGTAATTATGACAACATTTGGTCATAGATCCATGAATGTCTATATGACAGGAATTGGAAGATTTTGCTAGTAAAAGAAAATAAATGCCTTGGCATTAAGGTAATATTTTCATGGTAAGTCTAACATTAGTGTTAGTCGAGAATTATGAAATTTTAGGAATGGAGTAGATAACTAGGTTCATACAATTCTTTGAGCTGTATAACATTAAGTATGGATGGAACGGTGAAAATATAATAATGTATAGGGGTAAATTATGAGGTTTATCGTTAAGAGAACTTGCCACTTGGAATATTCAGAAATTGAGACTAATGGAGAAAACCAAAAATATATCAATGGATATTTGGTATGGGGAAGTGAAGGGGTGATTCTATTAGGAATAAATTTCTCTTAAGGATATTGATGAGTGGATTGAACAACAAGACAGGTAAGGGTCATAGTATTGACCTATAGAATTTAAAAGTGTCGAGATAGGAAGTTTTGAATACATGGAATTAGTGAGACATGATAAGTGATCAACCAAGAAAATAATTCAAGGATAGTGATGGTTTAATTGTTGGAAAATGATATAAACTATGTAGACTAATGAGAAAACACACATCATGAAGTGTAGGAAGAAATATTGTTGGAAATTCTATAATCAGATCTTGAGAAGGACTACATACAAACTGACAAAGAAGTGAAAATCAACCAATAAAGGGTGTATTTGGCTAAATTTCACTCATTGTTTCATGACTATATTGGTTATATAATCAAAATTTTATAAAATAATTTATCAAGTTTATACCATAGAAAATGGAAGAAGTTACCCAACTCACGAAGCATATAATCTATTTTAGTGGGTGATAAGGGTAGTAGTGGTTCAATGCTTCACATTTTAAATAAATAGTAGTGTTGACAAGCCAAAAGTGAAAGGTAAATAATAAATATAATAAATTTCTACAATTGGTAAAGGAGATACATTTTGTGATAAGTTGGGGCTTAAAGACTAATGAAAAAAATAATTAATGTGAAGAGTAAAGAGTTGGTATGCCATTGGTGAGTTATGTATCAGAGTAAATGATTCAATGTATTAGAAATGAAATATTGGTTTAAGGAATGATGGTAAGACCAATAATAACTTAACTAGAAATTGCGGTTATAAATGGTGAAACTTGCAAGTAATGAGACTATTTCAAAACTGTAGCACATCGATAGTGCGGTTATGCCTATCTAGTAAATTTTGAACTTTCTTATTGAAGGAAGAGGAGATTATTATTGAAAGAAATTGGCATATATATAAGAGCACAACACTAAGAGTGTTGATGAGATAGCCTAGATCCTATATGGATGTTGAATAATCTTAGTTCATAGTTGGTATTCAATATTTATACAAGAAAATGAAGTTTTTTTTTTTTTTTCTCTGAGGAATCATGTTAAGAATTCTTATAGTGTATTATTCTTCTGTATTTGATAGCTATTAAGATGATTTTCATATTGATGATGTTTCATGATATGATGGTATGAGAGTAATGACACACATGTGGTTCTTATTCATTTAGTTTGATATGATAATGATGTATATGTGGTGCTTATTTATTTATTGTTATGATAATGATGTTGAATGCTCATGATGGATATGATATGCATAGGGATCATGATGCTATGATATGATTTAAATTGACATGTGGTTCATTTATTATGAGATGTCATGATATATCTTTGATGTTCATATGTTGATGTTGTAACTTATGAGATATTATGATGTGAAGCATGTGGTAATTGCAAGCAGATTTTATAACATGAGAATGTGGTGATTAACAATGATGTTATCTTATCATGATGACATGCAAGTGTTGCCATGTAGATTATTTTTGTGATATTATGATTATAACTAATGCAATGGTTGCATGTTGAGATGTGGTGACTAACAAGAACTCCACAAATGGGCTGAGAGGGCCGGTTTATTTGATAATCTCATGGGAGCCCATACTTACGAGGAAGAATATGTAACACCATATGGGCTGGGGACAAACTCAATCAACACTACATATGCCAATGGTTCCTTTGTCTTGTGTAGCTCTTGATGAATAGCTCTTGAAGGGCTATGGGACCATCTTGAGGAGGCCAAGTGCCTGATGTTCTAGGCTAGGTGCCTGTTATTGGATTGGGATGCCGAAGTCTGGTGGGGGTGTAAGGAATTCGATGCCTGGGGTTGTGTGCCTTAGTAGTTGTGGAGGGAGTGGGCCAACCTTGTGAGATGCCTAGAGTCATTGAGTGTCGTACCAGATGCCTGCCTTGGGGTAGATGAAGTCTGAGTCAGGCACGAACCTTGGGGCTAGCCTTGGACTAGGATACAGACCGGGGAGGCTTATGCCTAGTTCCAAAAGTGGGAAAAATGACAAAGATTCCTTGAAATTTCCCGGGTGTTGTGAAATTTCGATGCCTGCTGGTTATACTAGTTCAGCAGAGAGTGTAGAGCAAACATGAAGAAATAAATAACTAAATAAATAAAATGTTAAATAATTTAACTTAACTTCGGGACGAAGTTCCTTAAAGGGGGGTATGTAATGTCCCTAATAATAATAAAAATAAATAATATAATATAATATTAAAATATAAGAAAAATAAATGATAAAAATAAGTAAAATATAATAATAGTAAATAATAAATAAATAAAGAAGAAAATATAATAATAATAAATAAAATAATAAATAACAATACTAGAGTTCTAAATAAATATAAATAAAATAAACTGTAAAAATAGTCAAAATAAGTAAAGTTAACAAAAAGTAAAATAAAATAAGAAAGAGTTAAATTAAGAGAACTATAAAAATAGTAAAAATAAAGTTATCAAAAAAGTAAAAAAGAATAAAATAAGAAAGAATTATATTAAGAGAATTACTAAATTAAGTTAAACTTAAAATAAAGAAATAAAAGTTGCATGTTGACACATGGAGTGTGTGCATACGGTTTCCATTCAAATGTTTGCTCTATTTAATAGATGGTGAGGAAAATGAGACGCATTCCATCATCCATTCTCTTGGGAGAAAAGTGTTGTGAGACAAAGGATTCGTTGGCAGTAGTACCTTGATTGAGGGCTTGGGGGTGTCCAATTGTAGCAAGATTTTGTGCAATTGAGCCTATGGTTGGGTGGAGAGTCGTCCCCCAAACTTTGTTGTGGTTAGCAGGATTCAAATAGCGTTCAACTCCGAAATCACAAGTAAAGAATATCATCGCCACAGGTAAGTTGTCTCTGCTCATATTTTCGAAATTCGATGTTAAATAGTTGATAAATTGTGTGTTGATTATAAATCGCATGATTAATCTAATTAATTGTAGGTTTTAATTTCGGGGTTGTTACATCCCACCAGTGCTTGACATGGCTGGTGGCTTTGAGGAGTGCAAAAGTAATCTTTTCCCGATTGGAGAAATCAAGAACTGAAAAATATCCTTCTAGCCGATTTAACCTTTTATCTATGACATTTGCATCTATTGGACCTTCAAATATGGGGATGTCAAAGTTAACTTGTACCTTAAAAGGGTGTGGCGCTTCTAGAGTGGCTGTTAGAAGGAGATGTATCACTTATGGGTAGTCGCCGAAGGATCTTTGCAAAGTTGTCCATCATCGTGTTCCTTTCTCACTCAAGGGCTTCTTCGAGCAATATTTTGAAAGGATCTCTTGCCCCCTCTTCTTTCTTTTTTTCTGCCATGGCAGGTCATCAGATTTGAGAGGTTGGTATTGCAAAAGTTCAACCAGTTTGAGCCCTACCCTGACCTCATTGGGGACATGCAAAGAAAAACAGGGAAATAGAAGATTGCTCTTATACCACTAATCCACACTTAAATAGGAATGCAAAAAAATACACATATAACTATAAATACAAAGTTGCAGTAGAAAAAACACTTCATTTGATTAATTTCAAAGAATTGAAATATGCTTACATATAGAATGGAAATAAACTAGCTCGGGCAATGGTAGCTTATCTCAGAGAAGAGATGTGGCAATACATGCTTCTGAACTATGTTATAATGAGGCTCAAATGCCTATTTATTATTGAGAAACAATGGAAAACCCTAAACATACAAAAACCTAACCCTAGGAGATGAAGCGCCAAATATGTGGGCCCTGTTTGAGTAAATTGGTACATCAACTTCCGTGGGTCATAACTTTGGCATACTTCATTTGGCTATCATAATACCTCATTTCAAAGATCTCAAAGAAGAGGTTGAAAATAAATTTGGAAGTTGGAATTTTTCCGATCACTCCATTTTCCCTAAAAGTGTCTTTTAGTCTCTCAAAATGGCTCCAGAAGTTTAGGACCTGAAAAACTGCCAAAAATAGTAAGTTGTGCTACAATTAAGGAAACTGAAAATAAGCAACAGTGGAGGTCCAAGTCGAATAGACGGGTGGCCACCAATATCCACCTAGATCACGGGAAGTGAAGACAATAGGGATGTTGGGAAGAACATTTCACATATATATGCAACATTGGATAGCAAGCAGGTGGATCACTAAGCATCTATTATCGAGATGGACGATAAGCTTTGTGATCAAGTTGTTTTTATTTTGATTGAACCTGGATCTAATTATAGCTATGTTAGGCACAACCTGGTGGATAAGTGTGGTTTGAATAAAAAACTGCATGCATAATATTGGTTAGTGTAGTTGGCTACATGTATAGAGAAGAGAGTTCATTAGTGGGTAAAAGCTTGTGCATATGCCTATTTAAACATATTTGAATGTATTGTCATTGGGATCATATAGTATGATTTTTCATATGGACTAGTTGTATCTCCACGGGTCTAAGGTGGATTGTTATGACAAATCTATTGAATTCTTGGATGACAATGAAGAAAAAAGAATCTTGTAGGGTAAGAATAAAGTTACATCAGTTAGAATGGTGACAACTATGCAAGAAAAACGTAGTCACGGAAAAGGGTGTGTGTTATTTGCAGTGCATATTTCCAATAAGAAAGGTAAGGATGTTGAGGATGTAGAAGTTATGAATAGGTACCCGATCTTGTAGCAGTTTCAGAATGTGTTCCCAGCAAATATTTTTGAGTTACCGCCTCACAGGGAAGTGGACTTTTCCATTGAGTTGGTACTAAGGGAAACACCAACATCAAAGGCACCATACAAGATGAGAACACCATACTTAGTAGAGTTGAAGTTGCAGTTGAAGGAAATGCATGACAAGGGACACATTAGGCTAAGTGTATCGTCTTGGGGTGCACCAATGTTATTTTTGAAGAAGAAGGATGGTACTCTTAGGTTATGCATTGATTAAAGGAAATTGAACAAGGTGGACATTAAGAGCAGGTATTTTTTTTTAAGGATTGATGACTTGTTTGATCAGTTGAAGGGAGCAACAAAGTTCTCGAAGATTGACTTGAGATCCAGATATCACCATGTACACAGTAAAGAAGAGGACATCTACAAGGCTGCTTTCCGAACCAGGTATGGGCGTTATGAGTTTGTTTTAGTTCCATTTGGTTTGACTAATGCTCCAGCTACTTTTATGTGCTTGATGAATAGTGTGTTGTGTCCTTATATGGACAAGTTTGTTATTTTGTTCATTGATGACATCTTGATATACTCTAAAAATGAGGAAGAGCATGCCAAACACTTAGCAACAGTATTGAGATTGCTAAGAGAGCATCAGTTGTATGCCAAGCTTAGAAAATGAAGTTTCTTTTAGATATAGGTACATTACTTGCGACATGTTGTTTACAAGGAAGCCATAGCAATAGATCCAGAGAAGATAAGAACTATCATGGAATGGGAAATTCCTAGTCTAATGTGGATGAGGTAAGATCATTTATGGGGCTAGCAAGTTATTACTGGAGGTTCATCAGGAAATTCTCTTATATTGCATATCCTATTACGTCATTATAGGGGCAAGGTAAGAAATTTGAATGGAAAGAGGAATGTGCAACAAGTTTTGAGCAGTCGAAGTAGTTGTTGACAAATGCTCTAGTGCTAAAGATTGCAGATCTAGACAAAGAGTTTTTGGTGTGTACAGATGCCTGCAAAAGAGGACTTTATGGAGTCATGATACAAAAAGGATAGGTAATATGCTATGAGTCACAGAAACTGAATGAGCATGAGAAGAATTATCTGACACATGATCATGAGTTGGCAGCAATCATTCATTCATTGAAGATGTGGAGACACTACCTTCTTGGCAGGAGGTTTGTACTAATGAGTGGTCATAGTGGATTGAGGTATCTAGTTGACCAACTGAATATTAATGCTAGACAAGCTAAATGGTTGGCCACAATAAGTGATTTTGACTTTGAGATCAGGTACATCAAGGGGAAAGAGAATAGGGTTGTAGATGCTCTTAGCAGGAGGATAGAGGTAAATCATATAGCAACTACGAGCTCCTATGGGGCATATTTATAGGATTGGATTTTACAGGCAGGATGGCAAGTACATGGAGCTTATGCATAGGTTACAGTAGGGTACAGGTGGTTAGGATGTGGACTATCATCTTACAACAGATGGTTTGGTCAGATTTAGGGACAAGATCTATGTGTTGAATGAAAGTGAGCCCAAGAAGACTATCTAGAGAGAATTTCATGAAAAACTGTATTCAGGTCACCTAGGATAACAGAAGAAATTGACAGTGGTGAATAAGTTTGATCATTGGTCAAATATGAAGAATGAAGTGGCAGAGTTTTTAGCTATATGTTTTGTTTGCCCACAGGTGAAAGAAGAGTGTAAGCATCGAGGTGGGTTACTACAGTTGATTCTGATTCCAAAGTGGAAATGGGAGGTCATTTCCATGGATTTCATCACAGGTTTGTTGAGGACATCCAAACAACATTATTCCATCATGGTTGTGGTTGACAGGTTGACAAAGGGAGTGCACTTCATTCCAGTAAAGTATACTTATTCAACTAATGATGTAGCATAGGTATTCATCAGAGAGGTAGTGAAGTTGCATGGTTTTCCAAGGAAGATTGTGTCATACATCAATGCTAAGTTCACTTCCAAGTTTTGGAAGGAGTTGTTTGCAGGTTTGGGGACAAATTTGGCCTTTATCACAACTTATCTCCACAGACAACTGGACAGACAGAGAGGGTCAACAGGATATTGGAGGAAATATTTAGGATGCGTGTCATGCATCAACAGAGGATATGGGAGGAGCACCTTCCATTGGTTGAGTTTTTTTACAATAATGGTTATCAGGAGTCATTGAGGACGAGTCTTTTCGAGGCACTGTATGGGTGTAGATGTAATACTCCCATCAGTTGAGTGATCTAGTGAACAAGGTGTTGATAGGAACATACATGTTGGCAAATATGGAACAGGAAATGCAAGTAATCAAGAAGAATATAAAGGCAACATAGGATAGGAAAAAAATCTATGCAGATCACAATAATATGTTTAAGGAGTTTCATGTTAGGGAACAAGTGTATTTGTGCATCAAGCCGAAGAAGAGCTCCTTGAGGATTGGATCATGTGCCAAGTTGGAACCTCGGCTTTGTGGACCTTTCAATATTCTTGAAAGGATTGGACCAATAGCCTATCAACTTGCACTACCTCCAACAATGAAAGTCCATTATGTTTTCCATTTGTCATTTCTTAAGAAGTATGTTCAAGATGATGATCATGTGATTGAATGATTTGTATTGTAGGTGGATCCAAAAGGAGAATTCCAGCCGGAACCTCAGTGTATTTTGTAGAGAAATATTCTCATGCTCTCGAACCTAGTATTCAAGTAGGTTAAAGTGCAGTGGAAGCACTTTGGGCTCGATGAATCTACATGGGAGATGACAGATCGAAGCGGGCTATATATCCTTCTCTATTCATTGGATCAATATTTTTGGCATATGTTTGGTGTGATATTTTGATATGTATGTATGTATAGATATCGATTTAAATACCACCATGAGCTATGTTATAAACCTCCAATAAGTGGTATGGGTGTCATGTCGTTATGGTTATCATGTTGTTATGTACCTCATGTTGGTTTTCTTCTTAGCAGGATGATCATTATAAATACTGCATCGAGCTAAGTTATAAAGATCCATAGGTAGTATGTTTCGATTTACAACAGTCTTGCTGGTCATAGGTGTCATTAAACAATGAGGATGGTGTTCCCTTAAGGGGGAGGGTTCAATAACAACCCTGGTCAAAAATCCTTGTAATAAAGTCAATAAAGGAAAAATAATAACCAAGGTCATGGGACACTTATTCCAAGTTGACTGTTGGGAAAAAAATCCTAGTGTGGGTGTTCATCTGGTTTTTTATGGCTAAGGAAATTGGAAAAGGCAATGGAAAAGGCTTTGGAAAGGTAAAGTGGAATTAATTGGCATTTTTTTATGAAAATAATGGAAATTAGGAGAGAAGGAAGGTGAAAGTTCAAAGGTTGCATGTGAGGAGGAAAATGAAGGAAAATAATGGAAAATAAAGAAAATAGAGGCCTCATTGATAAAAAAAGGCTTCTAAGGATCAATTTGTAGCATTTTGTTAGTTCATTTTTGGATATCTCTCTCTCTAATACCCTTGGATACTTAGAGCATACTTGGAGCACTCTAAAATTAGAGGAAAGAAGGAAAAGGAAGGAAAAAAAGAAAGAGAAATCAAAAGATCAAGCAAGGAAGAGTAGGATCAAGCGGCTATCGTGGGATTACTTGCAAGTATCAAGTTTCATCTATGATTTTCTTGCTAGTTTTGGAATGCATGGTACATGCATGTGTGTTTTTGGTTCACTTGATATCATTGGCATGGGTTTTTCCAGGTGTGACAGTATTCTTCAACCTTGCCTTTCCATTTCGAGATAGCCATGGTGTGATGGGGTTCTCTTGTTTTGGTTGATTTGGATTTTCAGATGGATTCGAATTTGAGTGGGGTGGTCTCAAGATTGATCACAAGGCCTAGGAATCTCGGGGTGGGATATACGGCTAAGCTTGGTTGTGAATACCCTTGATTGGGCCTGGGAATCCCTTAACTAGTAATGGCATGATAAATGGTAAATCCCACAGGGTGGTGAGCCCATAGGCCTATGAATCCCTTGACAGATAATGGTGGGATACACGGTAAATCCCAGAGATTGAGATAAACAACTTCCTGAAATTTTAGATGGAGAGATCTGGGGGCATCCATGCTTGTATTGGCCTAGTGATCCGATGGGATTGCGGTAAATCTTGGCTGTATTGATGAGGGTTTCGATCCTAGCAATCCCTTTGTGGAATATATGATAAAGACTAAGGAAGCCTTGGTTTGTTTTGTTGTGAGTCCCACCTTCATGCTTGGACATGGAATGGGGGTGATTGGCTTAAAGAAAGATTTGGTTCAACAAAATCTATGGTCAGGTGGTTCGTGGAAGTCCCTAACATGGTTGGCTTATGCATTCATTAATAATATCTCCTTCTCCTTTCATATTTCATGTGTAAATGTACTTGTAAATATGTGGTTTTTATGACTATTCTACTCTTGTTATTTTGTTGGTTATATTTTAGTTATAAGCATGGTTCATGACAGACTTCGGTTATGGCTCTCATCATGATTTGTTTAGTACATGATATGTGAATGAATATATGACCTAATAGATGATAATTCAGCTATTGTGATAGGGAATCAATCCTTCTTTATGAATCTCAAATAAGTATGAGACCCTTATGCTCAGATTTGTTATTATGACCTATAGATTTCATATTTGTGATATGTTTGACAAAATTCCTATCATGGCTAGTAGGTGTCTGTTCAAGTCATTGTATAAATATTTGCATTAGTGGCCTTAATTCATGGCTATTTAAAACTTCTGGAAGTTTCATGAAGTTCTGGGTAGAGGCCTGAGTCTTGAACTTGAAAAAGTGGCATAGAATCTGGGTTCACTAGCTCAGAACTACCTGAAAAAGGCCACAGTCATTGGCATGCCTTGCTATGAGAGTGACTGGAGGGCTTCAGTCGCATGCATGGATTTTCATGGGAGTGGTCGGGGGTCTAGCTCAATAAAATGATAAGTTGTCTTAGGGGTTAGGCACCTAGAAGGGTTGGTTGTATTCTGAAGGGTTTGTGGTTCCTGAGTAAGGTCAGATTGGGTTTGTTTTGTTGGTTCCACTTCCTTAACTATACATGGGGATTTGAATCATATCATAGTAGCCTCTCATCACATGTTTACCCGAGTGGACCAGTTAGCTTGGGTAAATGTGGGAGGATGGTGTTACATAGACATCCACATCACCCCAAAATTTGAAGTTGTTCACATCATGCTGACATCATCCTAGGTTTTTTTTTGCAGTTGCGTCATCTGTTGTCGTTAATGACATCTACATGTTAGTTCATCTCTGTCATCCAATCAGATTATGCCAAGTTTATTCCTTATGTTGGTCCATGTTTTCAAAGGTATGAAAGAAGGGGGGTCCTTACCATTGGTTTTTTGTTGAATTTATTTAATAAAAATAAATAGGTTACGACAAGAAACTTGATGCACCTTACAGGGACCTTGCTATCTCCTTGGTAATAAAACTTGGAGATACAATGGATCTTGTTGGGGATGAATCATGGGGTCAAACCCTCTGATGACTCAAGCTAATCATTGCAGCATCTATCATCCTGTAACGTGCCACATCCTCCCATTGTTGCATCCATCCATGTTCTCGTGACACCTTATCACCTCATAGGTTTGGAATTTCGCCTCATTTGAGAAATTCTAGGATTTAATTCCACCGTGGTTATGTGTAACATGAGCCCTTTATACGTGAGTTGTTACAAACACGTTGTCCCTCTTAAGCTTGTTTATCAGTCCATCTATGCATCCATGTGGATGCTCTTACTACATCTACATGTTGACTTAGTTTCGGGTCCCATCATGCTAAAAACACCAAATTTAACTTTTGGCCTGCTAACTTTGACCAGCCATATATTTTGATATAGGAATATTTTTTCATACTTCTACATACAATTGGAAAGCTCTTTTTTAGCACTATCCAACTTCTCTATTTCCAAGAGCATATGAACTAATATCCTAAGATAGAGATTCCTTCAAATCCAAGGTCATCTAACCACCATAGTTATAATATTATAGCTTCTTCACTTGATCTGCTATTATGATGGTTCTATACTAAAGAATGCAATAACCAAAAAACACCCCCTGAGCTTGACACTACATGCACATCAATGCAAAACACACTATGCATTTGACACCAATGATAGCCCAGTTGACATTAATGCCAAAGCTCTTGATGCCACCTTTCATCCTAAAATATCAACTATCCAACAAATTTTCAGTCCACTAATTTTCTAACAAATAAAAGATTAACTTTGCACTCCTTAAGATTGACCCCCATGTCAAGGATTGGTAGCAAACGTACTATGAGCAAAGCAGATGAATCCTCACTATTTGTTGTCACACCCATTTGGGACTCTTTTAGAGACGCTGTTAGTATTATCTTATTGTAAGCTATGAAGATTCATACATGAGATGGACCACACTAAAGTAGGATAGGAACCAAGTAGTCCCACAGTTCACAAATATCTTTAATACCTTGCAAACTAAGATGGGTATCAAATACTTTGAGTAACACTTGGTGCTCAAGTATCGTGGTTAATTGAATAGGTACATCCAGATAGAAATGGAGTTCATGTACATCTCCTCACTTTATGCAACATACCAATATTGTAGGTTTTAAGCCCGTACAGAAATTACTTGCATACAAATTCTAAAACGCATAAAATAAATAATAGCGAGAGAATAAGACATAAAAAAAAATAGACACAGGGCTTTTCCATTAGATCCCAAAATCGGGACTACTAGATTGATTTTTAATTATGTTACAATACATATATATACATGTCGAAGCATCCAATACCATGGACCGAAAACCATCGCGCCCAAAACCATGTGCGAAAACCATGCACAAAACCATAGGTAGGTTCGCATCCCTAATATAGGGTCCAAAAAAACAATTTCCTTGGGGCGCTACCTCGGACCCCATAGAGGGGGACCACATGAGAGCTTAGTCATTTATCCAGCCTTGCAATGCCCATTGTTTCTCTACAACAAGAGAACTTTTTAGAGCTCATAGATTTTGTCAATGCATCTGTGATATTCTTCAGTGGCCACCTTTACCAGCAACACCTTTTTATCTTTCGTATCCCTCACAAAGTGATACTGAACGTCCATGTGCTTTGTCTTTGAATGACAAGCAGGGTTCTTTTCCAAGAAAATTGCACTTTGGTTGTCACCATTTATCCTTATAGCTCCCTGTACTAACCCCATACTTGAACACAATCTCTGCAACCAAACTGCTTCCTTGCTTGCATGAGTGGTGGCCATGTATTCTGCCTCTGTAGTTGATAGTGTCATTACAAATTGTTTCTTACTCATCCAATTGAATGCACTTCCAAATAGGTTAAACACATACCCATTTGTAGATCTTCTTTGATCCAGATCTCCAACCCAGTCTGCATCAACAAAGCCATGAATATCCAAAACTATGTCAAATCCTAGTATACCTTGGCAGCACAAACCATAATCACTAGTGCCACACAAATACCTGAAAACCCACTTCATTGTTTTCCAATGCTCCTTCCCTGGTTTTGACATAAACCTACTCAATACTCCCACTGAATGTGCAATATATGGTCTAGTACAGACCATCGCATACATTAGGCTACCAACTACACTTGCATATGGAACATGGGACATGTCCTCTTCCTCTTCTTGTGTCTTAGGACACTGTTCAACAGTTAACTTCACACCTACAAGAATAGGAACCTTCATAAATTTACTATCATGCATATTAAAACTATGCAGTATTGTCTCGACATACTTCCTCTGGTTTAACCAAAC
This sequence comes from Pinus taeda, assembly GCA_000404065.3. Lineage (NCBI taxonomy): Eukaryota > Viridiplantae > Streptophyta > Pinopsida > Pinales > Pinaceae > Pinus > Pinus taeda. The sequence continues at coordinate 66,576 of APFE030457354.1, read as the reverse complement.
CTTCCTCTTTGCCTGATCTCTTTTAATTTCCATCCCCAAAATATAGTTTGCAGCACCAGGATCTTTCATCTTGAATTTGGAGGACAATTGGGTCTTCAAATCCTCGATAATTTCTTTGTCAATTCCAACCAACAACATATCATCCACATATAAGAACAAATACATAACACGGTTACCAATTAATTTGAAATACACACAGTGATATGCTTTGCTTCTGGTGAAGCCAAGTCCCCGTATAAATGTATCAAATTTCTGATACCACATCCTTGGTGACTGTTTTAACCCATACAGAGACTTCTTTAACTTGCATACTAGTTCTGTCTTACCCTTCACTACAAAGCCTTCAATTTGCTTCATGTAGATCTCCCCTTCCAGATCTCCGTGAAGAAATGTTGTCTTCACATCCATCTGTTCTACCTCAAAATCAAAAGCAGCAACAATAGATAAAAGTAATCCAATAGAAGATAACTTGAAAACAGGAGAAACAATATCACCAAAATATATTCTCATCACCTGGGAATAACCTTTTGCTACCAACCAAGCTTTGTATTTCTCCACATTTCCTTCTACATTCATCTCTTCTTGAGCACCCATTTGTTGCCAATGGGTTTCCTTCCAGCTGGCAAATCCACTAGATCCCAAGACTCATTTTTGTGCAAAGATTCTATTTCATCAACCATGGCCTCTTTCCAGGGTTTGTCATCCTCTGAATCTACTGCTTCCTTCATAGTTCTAGGATCATCATCAGTAATAGATAAAGCAAAATTTGAATGGAAAGAAGATGGAATATACGTTTTTCGTTGCCTTATTTCTTGAACTGATCTTCTCACAACCGAAGTTTGTGGATGTTCATCTTCTGATTCCTCTTCTACTATAGAGTCTGATTCTTCCTCCTTTAGCTCAAACCCTATCTTCTCAGTTTCATTTGGTTGGACTTCATGTTTAATAACATATTTCACCTCTATGAACACCATATCTCGGTTGTACACAACCTTCCTTGTTATTGGGTTCCAAAGTTTATAGCCCTTTAAACCATCCTTATACCCAATAAAGATGCACTTTTCATATTTATTATCCAACTTTGTTCTTTTCTCCTTTGGAACATGTACATATGCATCACATCCAAATACCCTTAGATGTGAAAGAAAGGGTTTCTTCCCAGTCCATACCTCTTATGGAGTCTTATCCTCCAACACTAATGAAGTTGATCTATTGACTAGGTAACATGTAGTCTCCACCACCTCTACCTAGAATTCCTGTACTAACCTGATACCACTGAGCATGCTTCTTTCCCTTTCCATCAATGTATTGTTCATTCTTTCTGCAACTCCATTTTTCTTAGGTGTGTATGGAGTAGTGTTCTGTCATGCTATACCACACTTCTTACAGAATTCTTCAAATTCCTTCTTGCAAAACTCTCCACCATTATCTGTCCTCAACACCTTTATCTTCTTCTCTGTCTGCTTTTCCACCAGAGCCTTAAATTCTTTAAACCTATTAGAGACTTGAGATTTCTTCTTAAGGAAATATATCCATGTATTCCTTAAGAAGTCATTTATAAATGATACATAGTACACAAAATTTCCTAGTGATGGAACCTTCATAGGTCCAAACACACGACTATGCACAAGCTCTAATATATGTTTCGCCCTCTTACCACCAGAGGGGAAACTCACTTGATTCTTATTCCCATATACACAATTTTCAAATAAATAAAAATCTAGAGAGCTATTAGTCATACCTTCTACCATACCTTTACCATGAGTATTCGAAGGCCCTTCTCTCCAATATGTCCAAGCCTTTGATTCCATAACATGGTATTTTCTCTAGAGACCACTAGATTTTATGCTCCACTTTCAGGAAACACAGAACTATTGCAGCCATCAACAACAGTGCTACCTTACAGCTTGTACATAGTTCTAATCCAAACTCCCCGCATCAAGACTAGTGCTCCCCGAACCATCTTGTAGGTATCCTTTTCGAACACTTTTTTTACACTTGCATCATCTAGCTAGCTTACAGAAATCAGATTTCTGGCTAATGCAGGAATAAGCAGAATGCCTAGAAGTGTTCTAATCCTTCCACCTGTTGTGGCCACCAACAACCGCTCTCCTTATGAAGTATTATTGCTAACACTAAATAAGTGGGGACCCTCAGTAAAAATCAAAAAATCAGTTAGTGTTACATTTTCTTTTTTAGATGAAACTTACAACATCATGGACTTAGGAAAATACCTTGAAAAATCTAAAAAACCTAAGTTTCATAATGAAGAAAATTAAATTCACTCCTTAAAGGATATCACATCGCGCAAAGGATGATAGGATACACCTTCTAATGAGTTAAAATGACAAAAGGCGAGATTGTGACGCGAAACCTCATCGCATCACATACACTGAAGAAACACTCACATTGAAAAACTTTAAAAAATTGCCGATATGCGATATCGCATATCGCACATCGCAAAAATCACATGAATTACACAAGGATTATTACAATCTATGATATTGCGATACTGCAAAGTTGCAATTCTACGATGTTGCGATAATGTGACCTTGCGACAAAAAAACAGCACGATGACATTGCGATATTGCGATATTGTGATACTGCGATTTGTGACATCGCAAAGCAAAATCGTGGGACCCCTCCATCGTAGTTTGTTCTGGCTCATTATTCGAGAAAGCTTTTTAGCCAAGAGTTGGTCATGTATTTTAATGCAAATTAATGAGTTATTGCGAGTTGTTAATGAAGTAGGGTGTTGTGTTTTTCGAAGAAATAGCTCACGTAAGGTGGCATGTTTTGCATATCTTCGGCATTTAAAAGTTTTCCTGTCATTAGTCTTTTATCATTACTTCCACCTCAATGTAAACTGTAGGAAAGAAGGATGAAGCATTATACAGGGTACTATGTAGAAAACTACGAGGAGGGAAGGCAACGCTCCAATGTACATTTCGGAAGGCACACTTAATCCACTCAAGGAAGAAAAAGAGCCGTAGAAATCTTCTAAGGCATCTATCAGAGATTTCTCATATACAGCCATGGTTGAATGGGTATTGAACGATGCTGATACCAGAAACAGAAAGTTTAATTCTCAGGGTCAAGAGCTCACGGAATCACTATTTTTACAAATTTTGAGCTTTATACCGAATGAGAGAAAAAGGCACAAGAGGCAAAAATCGCATCAGGGAAGCCCAAATCAAGAAACAGAGGCAGTTTTCAATGCGTGATTAGCGCTAATCGTGCATCGCTAAGAAAAATTGTTCGAAAAGGAAGGTCCATAGTTACTCAGTCACCTGCGAGCCCCGAAAATTGCAAGAAATCAGTGATAGAAGCAAACTGGAAACAGAAGACTGAAGGAAAAGCAGAAGCAGTCCAAGGGTTAACCAAGTTGAAATGGGATTT
>APFE030457354.1:18377-47111 GCA_000404065.3 Pinus taeda | reverse complement strand
TTGAAAAATCTAAAAAACCTAAGTTTCATAATGAAGAAAATTAAATTCACTCCTTAAAGGATATCGCATTGCGCAAAGGATGATAGGATACACCTTCTAATGAGTTAAAATGACAAAAGGCGAGATTGCGACGCGAAACCTCATCGCATCGCATACACTGAAGAAACACTCACATTGAAAAACTTTAAAAAATCGCCGATATGCGATATCACATATCGCACATCGCAAAAATCACATGAATTACACAAGGATTATTACGATCTGCAATATTGCGATATTGCGATACTGCAAAGTTGCAATTCTGCGATGTTACGATAGTGTGACCTTGCGATTAAAAAATAGCACGATGACATTGCAATATTGCGATCTGCGACATCGCAAAGCAAAATCGCGGGACCCCTCCATCGCAATTGGTTCTGGCTCATTATTCGAGAAAATTTTTTAGCCAAGAGTTGGTCATGTATTTTAATGCGAATTAATGAGTTATTGCCAGTTGTTAATGAAGTAGGGTGTTGTGTTTTTCGAAGAAATAGCTCACATAAGGTGGCATGTTTTGCATATCTTCGGCATTTAAAAGTTTTCCTGTCATTAGTCTTTTATCATTACTTCCACCTCAATGTAAACTATAGGAAAGAAAGGCGAAGCGTTATACAAGGTACTATGCAGAAAACTACGAGGAGGGAAGGCAGTGCTCCAATGTACATTTCAAAAGGCACACTTAATCCACTCAAGGAAGAAAAAGAGTCGCGAAACCCTTCTGAGGCATCTATCACAGATTTCTCATATATAGCCATGGTTGAATGGGTACTGAACGATACTGATACCAGAAACAGACAGTTTAATTCTTAGGGTCAAGAGCTCATGGAATCACTATTTTTACAAATTTTGAGCTTTATACCGAATGAGAGAAAAAGGCACAAGAGGCAAAAACCGCATCAGGGAAGCCCGGATCAAGAAACAGAGGCAGTTTCCAATGCGTGATTAGCGCTTAGCGCTAATTGCTAAGAAAAATTGTTCGAAAAGGAAGGTCCATAGTTACTCAGTCACCTGCGAGCCCCGAAAATTGCAAGAAATCAACGATAGAAGCAAACTGGAAACAGAAGGCTGAAGGAAAAGCAGATGCAGTCCAAGGGTTAACCAAGTTAAAACGAGATTTTTACCAGGCATACATGGTAATGATACATATTCATTGGATGATTCTCAAGCATATCATCAATTTTACTGAGAAGATAATGCCAGCTCTTGCCGATTCTGTTTGCTTAAATCAACCAAAGGCGAAACACAGTCAGCCGACTCTACTCAGGAAAATACTGAATGCTTGCGACATTAAGGAGTAGATTTAGAAATAGTTAAATAGTAGATTTAATTTTAGAATAGTTTTGCCTAGAAAGAGGACGATCATTTAAACCGAATCCTCAATTTCTGTAAATAAGTTATTTAGATGTAGTATTTAAACCCTTCTCATTCATTTAGAGAAGGGTCCAGAAATTTATCAAAAACTTGTTCTCAAAACATGCACTTTTGCACCCTCAGAGGAGGTTTTGGTGAATGAATGGAACAAGGTTTATTTGATATTTTCATTTGATATCTGCTACTAATGTTGCACTTCTGTACTCTTAGTGGATGTTAAATCAAGGAGAGATAAATCAATTGTCGCTTGAAGCTCATAAGTAGGACTAGTTATAAATGGTACTTTTATCTCTTAACCGTTTATGCTTATGCGCTAAAGTGATATTCAGTGTTCAGTTGTTTATATATTACAGCATAGATGTTTGAGTTATCATTTGACACTTTTGTACGGTGATAACTATTTGTTTGTGTTTAGTATATGAATAGCTTATTTATGCGATAAGTTTTTCATAACTGTTTCATCTAACTTCTTATACGAAGTAGTTCATCTTTATCGAATTCTTTTCTTATGATAGCTTAATGATCTTTATTACCAGTTATTGTTTGAAATCTTTTTAGATCGCATAGAAGAAAGATCACACCCCGGTTTAGCATAAATTTCGATGTTTTTCTTTTTATTAGAATACAATAACATAGCATTAGATTAGATAGAAGTATTCCATTTAGAACAGAAACACCCATCTTTCTCACACACACACTAAATTGGGAAACTGGTCCCATATCCCCAATCGGACCTGCTATACCAAACGGATAAGGAGCTGCCAACCAAGGTCCGGACCGGGCGGGTGTCCCCCTTGTTGTCGACCCGATTTTCGGGGCCTTCAACACCACCTTGCAAATTCAACTTAACTTTTCCGTGACCAACGATTCTAACCTTCCTGTCATCCCCCAAGAAGACATTGCCACCATCATATTTCTCATGCTCACATAACCACTCTCTATGGGGAGTGAAGTGAAAGGATGCACTTGAGTCAATCAACCATGCATCATGATCTACATGTGTACCTGAAGAAGACAAGTACACATCCCCACCTTCATATGAGGTGGTTTTTGCTTCTACAGAAGGAGCATCTTCAGATCCCTTTCCTTTCTCATGAGCTTTAGATTTACAATCCCTTTTGAAGTTCCCTTCCTTTCCGCATTTCCAGCACACCATTACAAGTTTTCCTGGAGATTTAGATCTCCCTCTAGATTTAGATCTCCCACTCGATGACTTATTTTTGTTTTTTTCTAGGACCTTCCTCGTAAAGACAAGGCATCACCATTCTATCTCTCCATATTTTTCCTTCTCATCTCCTCCATCAGCAAGGATGAGACTATTTCATCAAACTACAAGGAAATTGCATTGCTACCTATTGCAATAACCAGACTATCCCACGAATCTGGTAGAGACCACAACAAAATGATGCAATTATCTTCATTTGAAATTTTAATATCAAAAAATAATAACTGACTTACCATAGTATTAAATGTGTTCAGATGATTTGTCACGAAGTCTCCATCTTTCATCCTTAGGTTATACAGCTTTTTCCGTAGGAACAATTTATTCACTAGAGACTTATATTGGTACAAAGTCCCTAACTTGTCCCACAAAGCCTTAGCCATAGCTTCCCCTGATACATTCAACAATACTAAATCTAAGACACATAATCATATTGTTCTCTTCGCCTTCTGATCCAACTTCTTCCATTCTTCATTGGACACTCCCGTTGGTTTAGTACCTGGATCTACCACGATCCACTGATCTTTATCTACCAAAAAATCCGCCATCTTGAGTTTCCATAACTCAAAACTCTAACCATTAAATTTCTCGATCCTATCTTTCCATTGCTCGTCATCTTCTTTCACCAACATAATCGATCCGACAGATCTCTCACTGAATAGGGTCTACCATAGGCCCGAGTGAAAACCCTCAGCAATAAAGGCATCCCCTTGAAGCCGAAACAACTTTGATACCAATTGTAGGTTTTAACCCATACATAAATAACCTGCATACGAATTCTAAAACATAGAAAATAAACAACAGTGAGAGCATAACACATAAAACAAATACACATAGAGATTTTCCCTTGGATTCCAAAACTAGGACTACCAGATTGATTTTTCATTATGTTACAATACATATATTTACATGCTGAAGCATCCAATACCATGGACCGAAAACCATCACCCCCAAAACCATGAGCGCAAACCATGCACAAAACCATGGGTAGTTCCGCCCAGCTAATATAGGGTCCAAAAAATAATTTCCCTAGGGCACTGCCCCAGACCCCTTAAAGGAGGGCTAACCACCCCCCTCAAACCACCTTTGACCCCCCCACTGCACAGTTGACACAACAAAGGGGGCTCCCACCCCCCCCCCCCCCCCCCCCCTCTAACCCCCATTTAAACTAGGGGGGCTAGTTGTGGAAAGAATATAACACAACCCAACAAATATGCTATCAAATTTAAGTAGGAATTTAAATAAAAGAAGCAAGCCTTTGGATCTACAAACCTTTCATAGTAGAAGAAGGGAAAGGGCATCCCAAAACCATAGAACAAAGGAAAAAGGTAGGTTGTAATACCCCAAGACAACGCATCGAAGAAACAAATAAAGAATGGTATTAGGAAGAAATAAAAAGACATGGGAAAGTGGTGCAAGTTCCACAAGAGCCCACTCATAAAACAAATGAATGCCATGGAAAACAGTCACTAGTGGCCAAGATAAGAGCTTCATAAATATATGCAGGTTCTGAATTTGAACCAAACCTAAACAAGAGGAAATAAATCAATAATGTAGAATCCAGTGCCACCATTACCACCCCTAGTGTCCAACAAAGTGAGCCCAAGGATCCCTAGGAAGGTGACTGCCTCTTTCACTCACAAATATGGGTGAAGGGTGCTCCATGATGTTTCATTATCTATAGTAGGAGTCAAAATAAAATCAGCTCAACAGAGTACATTAAGTGGTTAGGCCTATTGAAAACACCACACCCATAGCCATACACGATTAGGTGGTTCCACCAAGGGTGAGATCTCTGTATTAGCCAACGTTTTCATTTGTCTTACAACATAAAGCCTTTCACGGAATATATATTATATAATTTTTCTCCCCTTGAAGTTTGTGATATTATTTTACGCCAACCATATTGTGGAAGTAGAATGGTGTGTATGATTCTAGACCTTGTAGTGTTATTACTACTTTGGGTAGACAACTAGGTATCATCGCCTACTACCATTTCCTTGATCTCTACTAAGTAATGTAGTAAGATCATGTCCCAGACTGTGAAATTTGTCTTCCTTGTGATTTTCTCTCAAAGAAATGAGAGGATTATAGCCATATCCATGGCTTCCACATAGGGCTCCTCCAAGAAACAATGACAAGTGACTAATATCATGGAATAATATAGGGACATCTTCTTTATGCTCACGGTGTTACCTCTGCGCTATCAAGTCAAGCATTCAACCAACCTAACCTCCCACACAACCCTACCCATTGGGCCAATATACCATTGCTTTCTCCTAGAGAATATCAAAATTAAGTGACATATCCAAGTTTTAATCCAAAAAGGGCACATCCTACCAAGTTCCCAACCTTGTGGAAGCCCAATTGTACTTGTGCAGAAGAAAGATGGACCTAGCGACCCTGCATTGATTATCGGATCCTTTAAAAAATACTGTTAGGAACAGGTACTCAATTCCCCAAATTGATGAACTTGTTTACCAACTCAAGGGTGAAATTATTTTAGTAAGATTGATTTGAAGTATAGCTACCACAATTCCTAATAGAACTATCTGATGTGTGGAAGGATAATTTCAAGTCCAAGGAGTGTCTTTTTGAGTGGTTGGTCATTCCTTTTGGACTAAAAAATACCCCAATAACTTTTTTGAGTATGATGAATGATATCATATGAACTTTGACCAACTTATTTGTGGTTGTATATCTAGATGACATCCTTATATTCGACAGGAGTTGGGAAGAATATTTGCAACATATTTAGTAGGTCCTCCACACTCAGTGGCAACACAAGCTATGTGCTAACTTAGAAAATTTATCGTTTGGCGTGGAAAAGGTCCAATACCTAGCCTACATTATTGATTAGCAAGGAGTAAATGTGGATCCAACTGAGATATAAGTCATTTTGGATTGGCCAGCCTCGACGAAGCTAAATGATATTTGCAATTTCTTAAACCTTGCTAACTTCTATTGAAGGTTCATAAAGGTTCTCTTATATCACCTGGCCCTTAAGTCAAGTAAATAAAGCCAAAGAAAAAGAAAAAAAAAAATTGTTCTAAACCACATTGTAAGGTGTTCGATGAGCTAAAACACCACCTTTTCTCTGCACCATTCCTAACCCTACCAGACCTACAACAACCCTTTGATATCCAAATATATGCCTTTGACTATGCTATTGGTGTAGTACTCATTTAGTTAGGACATCTAGTGGCCTATCATAGTGAAACACTCTTTGATATTTTCTATGGATACCCCACCTATGGTAATGAGATGTATTCCACCTTGAAAGCTTGCCAACAATGGACACATTATATTATAGGGAAGGGGATGATCGTCCACATCGATCATTGGCCATTTCAATTTATGTATACAAAAGGGAAGTTACATAATGACCACCATTAGAAATGGTCCACATACCTACAACACTTTCATTTGAACATAAAGTAAAATAAGAGTAGCACCAATCATGTTGCAGACTGCCTCAATTGAATCCTAGTTGTGGTACTAATCAAAATTCTAAATTCTTGTGGCCATGAGACCTCTAGCTAGCCATAATTATACAATAGTGACTCATAATCCACTACCACATACCATATGATGATGGCAGGAAAGTTCCATATTTCCACCTCCAGGATGCACTGCTATGCTACCTAGGATGCATTTGTGTTCCTTCAAGTGAGCATGCTAAGATTATTTGGGAGGCACATTATATTTGAGTAGCATGACACTTTGGTGTGGATAAAACATTGGAAATACTAGAGAAGTATTTTTATTTTCCAAAAATTTGATAGGATGTTAGCAAGTATATCATGTCCTGGATCACATATGCCATTGCTCAACCAACCATTAAGAAGAAAGGTACGTACAACCCTATTACTACTCATGGCCAGCCTTGGGAATATATCTCAATAGACTATATGTTTGACCTTACTACAACTGAGCATGGTAATGTCTGTGGTTTTTGGTCATTGTTAAATTTTCCAAGATGGCCATTATGACAACTTGCAAGAAGTGTATCATTGTAGAAGCCACTTCCAGTATTTTCTTCAAACAAGTATGGGTATATTTTTGGATCCAATAGACCATAATATTATATTAGGATAGTATGTTCCTAACAACATTCTAGTCAAGCTTCTACTCATTATTGGGCACCCATATCACCGAATCAACTACCTTTCACCTCTTTGTTGATGGCTAGATAGAGGTTGTTAATGGGATGATTGTGCACATTTTGTACAACTCCAAGGATCCATATACATGGGATGAGAGTCTACCTTATCCTCAACACGGCTACAATAGATCCCTCCATAGTTCAACCAACCACAACTTCTTTAAGTTGGGCATGGCATTTCAACCATTGAGTCCGATCGATGTTGCACTGCACTTTGTAACTATATAGGGTGAATGTGAACATGTTAAATCTGAAGACGAAAAGATCACCAAATTTATTGAATGAAGTCAACACATTTGCTAGCAAGTACATGATATCTTGGAAAAATGTAATGCAAGTATAAAAATGCCATGATTAGCAATGGGTGCCACATACGTTTTAGGTGGGAGACAAGGATTGGTTTCATTTGCAGAAGGAACACCTTATAGGGGCCTATCGAAAGCTTTAGCCACTCCCATATGGACATTAACCATCACCAAGGATGAGGGGGATAATTATTTTGAATCAAGTATACCATCCTTCCTTGGCCTTTGCCCAATGTTTAATGTACACTACCTTTGACCATACTATCTACCATTGTTGAACACATCAGAAATCACAGAGCAATTGACACTGAAATAACTCAACCTAGATTGCATTGAACATGCCACAATTAATTAGATCATGCACACATAACTTAAGAGCACTCACCAATAGAGGATTCAACTATATTATCTTGTTAAAGTAGGACAAATTTTGCACCAAGGCGAGCGGTTCACAAGGGACCATGTTCAACACAAGTTTCCCCATCTAATGGAGGCACTTAATGAAATGGAAACTATTGATTCTTAATAGGGGAGGATTTTCCAAGTGGATATCGATGGTCACCGACCTCTTCCACTTAGCTCACAACATAGTCTCCTATTTTGCAACAAAATTTTCTATTTTTGACAATTTTCAGGTCCTGAACTTCTAGAATCATTTTGAGGCCCTAAACGTTTTTTTTTTGGGGAAATGGGCTAACTATTGTTGTAAGTTGGAATTTATTCTCCTCAGATAGACTATTCTAACAAGCTATTTTGTGCACCAAAAAGGGATCATATGTCAAAGTTACCACCTTTGGAATTTAACATTCCAACTTACCTCATCGGGATCCATAAGACTTCGACAAGTTATCTCCTAGGGTTATGGTTTTGTATGTTTATGGTTTTATTATTAATTATTCATGATAAAAAGGCCTCAGAGCCTCATTGTAATATATTTCAGAAAGGTACATAGTCGTCACATATACTAAGAGATAAGCTAACACCTTTCAAGCTACCTTGCTTTTAGTATACTTGTATACAATTTTAAGCATTTTCTAGTATTTAATTGAAGTTAAGTTTCATTGTATCTCTTTGTTTTTGGTTAGTAATCTATATTTAGTTTTTTTCCCTTCATAAACTCTAATCATACATCCACTCTTTTATTCATAGAAAGAGAGAAAATGTAACCACCTCCTCCCACACTTACCCAAGTTCATCTATCTACTGGGGTAAATATGTGATGAAGAGTTACCATGGAAATAATCAACCCACTTTCACTAGTCTGCCAAGGTAAACATGATATGAGGGCTACTATAGCATGACTCAACCTCCTAGTTATAGTTAAGGAAGTGGAATCAGCAAATTGGAACTTTACCAACCTTCCTCAGGAGCTACAAAACCCTTAGGAGCCAAACAACCACTCCAAGTACCACATCCATAAGTTAACTTTCCTCTTTAGTGATATGGACTCCCATTCACTTACATAACAAGGCAAGCCAATGATTGTAACCCTCCAGTCGCATGGATAACCCTGCCTCCCAGCGACTGCAGTCTAAAAGCCCTAGTTCTATGCATGCAACCCCAGAATCTGAGCCAATTTTTAAGGCTGGGATCCAGATCTCTGCCCAAATATTGATATAACTTTCCAGGATAATAAAATACATCAAATAAAATATATATATACAAGACTTAGTCAAGAATTTGACCTAACCAAGCCTAACCATGACAAACATTTCATCAAACAAATTGTGAACATGTAATCTATAGGTTATAAATGCATATATGAACATAGGGGTCTCATACTTATCTGAAAATCATCAAGAAGTATAATGTCCACTCATAATAGTTGCAATATCATATATTAGGTCACGCATTCAATAACCATTCATTCATTAATCAAAACATGTTAAGAGCCATAACTAGAATATGTCATGAAACCATGCTTATAATCGACATATAACCAGAATAATAACAATGATAGAATAGCCATTAAAGGCACATCATAGCAAGTACATTTACTCACAAAATACAAGAGGAAAAGAGCTCTTATTAACATATGCCAAAGCCAACCAAGTCAGGGACTTCCACGTACCACCCGACCATAGATTGGGATGAACCAAATATTTCTTTCAGCCAAGCAGCCCTGTGCCATATTCCAAGCATGAATGTGGGACACACAACGAAACAAACAAGGCTTCCTTAGGCTTTACCAGAGTCCCGCCAAAACCAGTCAGGGGACTTTAGGCCCAAAACCCTCATCTATAAAATGAGGCTTTACCGCAATCTGTCCATTACCGGTCAAGGGATTTCTAGGCACAAACAACAAACACACACCACCAGGATTTACCACAATCTTGCGAAAACCATCCAAGGAATCACTAGGCCTTAACAAGCTTGGATTCCTCCTAATTTCTTCACCAATACCTTGAGGAATTTTCTTGTCTCCAACCTCAGGATTTACCACAATCCCACCATTACCAGTCAAGGGATTCCTGGGCCCTTAGGAATTTCCCTGAGACCACCTCACCCGATTCCAAAACCATCTTGAATCCAAAGCTAAACCACATGAAAGAACCCCATCATACCATGGCTATCTGGAAATGGAAAGACAAAGCTAAAATAATTGTCACACCCAGAAAAACCCATGCCAATGACAACAAGAGAACGAAATACACCCATGCATGTACCATGCATGCCGAAACTAGCAAGGAAATCATACATGCAACTCGATACCTGCAAGTAATCCCGTTGTAGCTACTTGATCCAACTCTTCCTTGCTTGATCCTTGATTTCATTTGCTTTCTTGTCCTTCCTTTGCTTTCCTTTCTCCAATGCTAGAGTGTTCCAAGAATGCTCTAAGTGTGCAAGAATACGTGAGAGAAAGAATAGAGAGAGAGCTCCAACCCAAAACTGTAAAAAAGCTAAACCAGTAAAAGCCATGAATTGATCCTCAAAAGCCTTTTTATTATTGAGGCCTATAATTTCTTCATTTTCATCTATTTTCCTTCAATTTCCTCCTCACATGCAGCCATTGACCTTTCACCTTCATTTTCCATTATTTTCATAAATAAAATGTCAATTAATGCCTCTTTTCCTTTTCTAAGCCTTTGCCATTGCCTTTGCCAATTTCCCCTTAGCCATAATAAACCACATGAAAACCCACTAAGATGTTGGGCTACCCAACATTCAGTTTGGAATAAGTGTCGCATGACCTTGGTTTTATTTTTCCTTTATTAACTTTATCACATGAACTTTTAACCTATGGCTATTACAGCAAAGCGACCTCACCTTCTAACTGAAGTTTCTCCTGAAAGAGTTTCCTAGGATATATCTTGTGTCAATTGTGGTTTCTAAGAATTTATTCCTCTTTTGTATTTCTTACATAATTATAATTTTCATGCATGTGAAATACACAATAACTAACAGATACAAATGTCTAAGGAGAAATAAATCTGTGTAGTGTAGATTTAGGATTTTCTGATATAATTTAGTGGAGTTGTTGTAACAAACTATCTAGTGGAATATCCATGGTAGTTTACAGACCAGAAATATCATGTTATGATTTTTATTTATTTATTTTTTAATAAAAATTACATGTTATTTTACACTAGTAATATAAGACCTATGCATAATTTCACACCAGTGTTTTACAAAAATAATTGTAGTTTTAATGTTAGGCTTGAAAACAAGGAAAATTTAAGGGATAAATTTGACTAATTTTCCGTGATTTTCCCAAAAACATTTCATTAAATTTCCATTTTTATAAAAGTGATTCACCCAACTTTCATAAAATATAACTATTTTACCATAAAAACCATCTAAATTTTATAAAATCTATATAATTTTTTTAAAAATTAAATATTAAAAAAACCAATTATTTTATATTTATATATTAAAAACTATTATATTTATCAAATTTTTTTGTATTTCAAAATAATTTTTTAAACTTATAATTAGCTCTTCTTGAAATTCCCAAAATTAAGTGATGAAAATTCATTTATTTTCTAGATATTGATAACAAATTCCTTATAAATTTATGGCGCAAAATAACAAACACAACTTCTTTCATATATCGTTATTACAAAGAGCATGTCATTACCATGCCCTAAAATAATAATAAAAAATTTCCCAAAATCATAACGCGACATGAAAAAATAGCTAGATAATCCTATATCGCTCAAGGTTTAAAATAATATAAAATGGAATTATTACTTAAATTACAAGGGAGCTGTGTCTTTATTTTCATAAATTATGCGAAATTATGCGAAGAGAGAAATTTGAAGTTGTATTTAGAAAAAAGTTGTTTATAGTGTGATTTTTTGGAAAAATTTGAGGTGAAATCTTGATTTGTGTTATGTAAACTGGTTTTTTGATTGTACATATGGATTCAGCGCTTTGAAAAACCCCTAGGGCACATAGATTGTGCAGGGGTTATCCATCAAACTTGTGATTTCAATAAATTTTTGCAGGATTTTAGAGAAAATAGACCGGAAAAACCCACAAGAAAAGCTTGCAAAAAGTCGCACTAAAGACAACTTGTTTAGAAGAACACTATGAAGCACGAATATTTCTAACTCCACTTAAGGACACCAAGGAGCATTTAATGTTTTTTAAAATATTAATATGGAATTGAAATAAAGTCGCATAGTTAGCCTTATCTGTGGTTTCGTTTAATTATTGAGTTTTGAAAGGTATAAACCAGTTCTTATATTTGAACAAGGGCGCTATATAGTGGCTATAAATGGTATATATGATTGATTCACTTTGTAGAATATATGCTATAGATGGTTTGTAGAATATATGCTAACAAATTTCAACCAGTGGATGGCAACTATATTTGCCTAATTTAACTAATAAATGAAATGGCAATTTTATGCATCTTTTCCCTCATATTTTGTCGGAATATTAAAGAAAAGTTTAACAATTAAAAGTTAAAGATATTTAATAAGTAAAATATTTTTTATTAAGATATTTAAGGTTTATCTTCAAATAGTTATGACCATTTTCCCCTTTTAAATTAATTAATTAAAGAAATTTCATATAAAATGAGCTATAGGTTTCTTAAGCATGTGGTATTGAAAAAGAAGTTAAGGTCTTTCTTCCTTTTTAATTAAATTGGTTACTTAATAAAACATATATTATATGAACACTAGTTAAGGATTTTGGAGTATGTATTATTAGCAAGCCATGGTATTGTCCCAAAGTCTATATATAGATTAGGAATCTTCGTGCAAAGTGGTATTAATCTAAATCATTAAATATCTTACATGTATTTTAAAATATACATATATATGTTTAAAGCATATATTAATCATTTTTAAAATCAATAATGATAGTATTAATAATAATGAAGTTATAACTTAGTTACATTTATTTATTTATTTTTTAAATTGGGTAATGTTAAATATATCATAAGGTAAGTATTTTGATGTTTATATTTGTTTGTAAGCTATTTTAATTTATATGATTGCTTTAATTTTAATAATAATAATAATATAAAGATTAAGATTTATGTCAAAACTAATTACACTTTTTAATTAAGCTTTTTTTTTTTTTTTTAATTCAATAAAAAATAATCCCACATATAAATTATATTTCTATTAATTTATATTTATAATATTAAATTATTACTTAGTATTATTATTATTATTTAATTTTTTTAATCATTTAATTGGTTTTTATGATTTTTTATTTTTATTTTTATTTTTTGACGATAGATATATTAGAAAATATTTCTTTAAACATTTACAACTTATTTAATTTTTATAACTAACTAATATATAAACTACTTTGATGCATTGTGGTCATATTATTAATTGTTTTTCAAATTCACCATCAATAGAGACAATCATTGCTATGGTACTCAATTTGCTTTATAAAGCCAAACATTTAATATATTAACTTAAACCTATGTTGTTAAATTAAATTAACTAATATATTAAATATTAATAACCAAATACAGATATAAATACAAATGGATTGAATCAAATTAATGTAAACATATACATTATTTTAACCAAAAATTGTTTAATATCTAACACTGGTATGCCCTTTCTAAAGGTCATATGTAATTTTAATGATGGTTAATGGATAAATTATGAAATGCTCTTGTAGTTGGCATTATACTTTTCTCCTCTCCATGACCATGACCATAGTTTTGTTTGTAGCTAATAATTATACTGGTTTTTAATGACCATAGTTTTGTTTGTACCTAATAATTATATTCATTTTTAACTACTTTTCTTTTAATAATTGACTTCGAAATATTGAGTGAAAATGATGCTTTCAATAATTGGCTTCAAAATATTGAGCTAAAATGACGCTTTCAATAATTGGCTTCAAAATATTGAGCAACGATGACACTCTCAAGAAAGATGAAGGGTGTGCATAATGTTTCGCTAACATTCCCTGCCACTTAGCTTAAGTAAAATATTTTGATGTCAAGATGTGTGGTAAAAAATACCCCAACAATGATAAAATTATAAAATGAATTAAAATTAAATAATAACTAAATATTATAATGAATATATATTAAGTCAACAGTATATATATTAATATCAGTTAATGTAAATTAAATATATATTAATAAATTATATATGATTAGTTATATATATAATATTGATTCATCTTAAAATATGGAATAATATTTTTTTAGTATTATTTAATTATAAAATGTTTAAAAATAAGGTAATACAAACTCCAATGGATAAAAATATTGAGATTTACACTTTATAGATGACAACTTTTTATCAACCAAAGCTAGTTCGATGGTACTTGTTTTATTGTAATCTAACATAGGAGCACCTACATTGCCCAAGAAAATATTTGAAATGACATCAATGTTGGACAAAATTGATGCTCTATATAACATGTTAACTACCTTTTTGTGTCGGTACCCGACACTACTATAAGTAGAATTCCTTGGAACCAATCAATATTTTGACACAAAATCACATCCAACAAACTCCTGGAAAATAGTGCTAGGCCTTGAGACCAATGCGTTAATTTTGCCAAAATCAGGTTAGTTAGGGATAAATATGTTCATTAATTGATTTAATTGTTTGCCAAACACAAGGGAAGTAATGTTACTTTTGTAATTTTTTAAATTGGGAAGCCCATATCATGTGTGGACTCGAAAGGGGATTGGTGTGAGTTTGTCGTGTTTGGTGAACAATTGCCTTAAAGTTTACATTTATGATAATGCATAATAGCTATACATACAAATTACGCCACACACAATTTGAGAATCATATTTATGTTGTCAAATATTTCTCAACATAATATTTAGAAAAATATTATAGTTTTATTTGAAAATTTGAAAAGAAAACTGATAATAATTTATTTTGGAAAAATATATTTTTTACAAGTATATAATTATGTTTTAGCAATACTTATACACAATAATTGTTAATCTTTTATCAAACCATAAAATTGTAAATTCAAAATATTATAATTACTATGATGAAAGTAACGAAATGCATTTACAATATGTAAATAATATTTTATATTATTATGCTCACGGGGTTTGGATTGACAGTGAATGGGTGCATTGTTAAGGCACTCTTTGCAATAGGTCACCGGTTCAAATCCCCGTGGGTGCTTAGGTAGTATTATATAGCAAAAAAAAAATATTTTATATTATTATTATTTACATTGATTATATTTTATAAATTTATATTTTATAATAATTTATGAATTTTATATTAATTAACCTTTTCATACTTATATATAACTAATCATTTTTTTAGTTTAACAAACTATTATATTTGTCCTATTAATATCAAATAAATCTTATTCTAAATTTTTGTTTTATTAAAATTGGCAAGATAAAAATTTACAAAGCCATAACTAAAAAGAAAAAAAGACAGTAAATTAGTAAAAGACAAGAGAATCTCGTACACCTCGCTAAGGTAGCTCCTAAGAAATTCTGGAGGTAGATTCTGACTAGGAAAACTAAAGATAATAATAAAATTGCTTTACACGACTCGAATTCCTATCTTAAAAAGCTTTATGAATCTCCAAATGTCATGGATAACTTTAAAACCCTGCTCATAATGAAAGTAGTTTTCTCATTAGAAGACATTGATTTTGGCGTTAATCGCTTGGCTAATGGGAAAGCTAAGGACATTTAAGGTTACGAGGCAGAAATCTTAAAAATTGGAGGTCCTGTCCTCATCCCCCACATTCACAAGCTTTTCAATCAAGTGGTCAAGCAAGGGTTCCCTAAACCATGGACTCAAAGCCTCATTATCCCTATTTTTAAAAGTGGGGATACAAATAACCCCTCTAATTATCGGACAATTATGATCAACTCTCTCCTAGCCAAGTTACATGGTATTATTTTGGAAAGGAAGTTGAGCATATGGCTTGAAAGTGAAGGTAAGCGGGCTAAAGACCAAGCGGGTTTTAGAAAACAGCAATCAACAACAGACCACCTCGTTACGCTTAGGATCATTGTGGAGGAATTCCGCAATGATAAATCCAATCTCTTTTGTTGCTTTGTGGACTTTAGAAAGGCTTTCGATACGGTTCCTAGAAACAACCTTTGGAACATATTAGCAGAGCGAAAGGTTCCTTTTGAGTTGAGAGCTGTTGCTATAAGGTTATATGAGAATGTAATTGCCAAGTTAAAGAGTAATGAGTGGTGGTCGAATGATATTAATTGTGATATCGGAGTTAAACAAGGTTTCCGCCTCTCCCCTACCCTATTTGGAATTTACATCGACAAGCTAAAAGGTTGTTTAGAGGAAGCAAGATGTGCTGACACCATTTTAGCTGGGATAGTCATCATCCTTCTTCTCTATGCTGATGATATTGTTCTTCTTGCAAGGTGCCCATCTGATCTTAATAACCAACTTATAATTCTTAAGGATTTATGCTCTACCATGGGTATGATTATTAACACTGAAAAACAGAAGTTATGATTATCAAATCCAAGAAGGACACTTACGCTAATTTTATGTATGACAATAGTAACTTGGAGGAAGTGTCTTACTATAAGTACCTAGGAATTGATATTCATCACAAGCTCAAGTAGAACTATAGCATTGAGAAAATGATTAATGGGGGATGGAAAGCTTATTTTGGTCTTGAAAATAATTGTAAAACGGCAAACCTCGTAATGTGGGATAGAAAGAAGTTCCTCTTTGAAATTTTAGTCACTCTAGTTATCTTATATGGATGTGAGGTTTGGGATTGTAGCATCTCTAGAGAATCTTGGAGAAAGATTGAGCAAATCCATAAGTGTTTTATAACATATAACCTCAAAATTAAAAGCAACACACCCATCTTATTCTCCTTATAGAAGTGGGTATTTCCCCTATCAAGAGTCTAGCTATGATTAGGCTTCTGTTGTACAAGCACAAACTCAATAACATAGGAGACCATAGACTTCCTGAGTTGTTGCCATTATGATACAGATTTGGCACTATGACACAAATGTTGTCCTTGATGGCAACTCACTCAGATGACAGATCATAGTTCAGATTCACAAAATGAAGAAAGAGAAGTAAATGCAGGTTCCCCGTTGACCAAGTAGCGTGTACACACCGGTTTGTAGACTAAAAGGCGCGTATAGCATACACACACACATTCACGGAAGGAAAGGCGTGTACATGTTGGAAAACTCAATTTTTGTCCATGGCATTTGGTCCATGGGATTTCGATCCATGGTATTGGTCAAGGTATCTTGTCCAAAGAGTTGACCCCAAGTATTTGGTCCAAGGTATTGGTTCTAAGTGGTTTTGGTCCATGGTATTGAGTAAGGCCTACGACTATAAAAGGAGGAGAAGATCATTAGGCAAGGACACTCAAGGATTGAATATCTAATGAAGAGCAAGTTCTAGAATACAGGTTATTGGGTATGGTGCATAGCTAGATCTGAATCAAGGATGAACCTAAGCGCTTGAAGAAGGATAAGTTCTATTGATGGGTCAAGATCTTAAGGCTTGAAGAGAAGTATCTTTGTGTGGTTTTGATCTTTTATTTGAATAACTAGCACATGTTGTAATCTGCAAATATGATGATCTGGGTATAACATATGTCTGGAATTGTTGTAAAGTTTAAATCATCAGTTACAGATCTCTACGTAGGTTCACTTTAGAAAAGGCGTGTATACACGTTGGTTCTACTTATCAAAACAACGTATACATCTTAAAACTGATTTGCAGATCTATACGTAGGCTCGCCTTGAGAAAACAACGTATGTACGTAGGTTTGACACATTGAAGTAGTGTATACCTCAAAAAATGCTTTAGCTACTTCTTTTTGCTTTTGCAGTGTTTTGGGTTCTGGCTTGGGTTCTCGTTACTGTCACTATATTCTGGTTACAATATTCTAAGAAGTGATTGATTGATTCAGTTTTGGTTGGTGCAAAGGAGATTGGTTGATGCAGATATATTTGATGTTTGATTGATGTTATTGATGGATCTAGTCTAAAAATTTATGAAACGTGGTCCCTGGAAGAAAAGAGAAGGTTGTAGCCTTCTATAGGCCAGCACCTACGTACTAGTAAACACATCAGCGAGTACAAGAGCTAGGGGGTTGTAGGTCCCTTCCAGGAGAAGCTGGAGAATGAGAGAAGGTTGTAGCCTTCTGCAGGTAGAAGCCTACGTACTGGTATAAGACTGCACTAGTACAAAAATTGTAAAAGAAGTTTCTTATTAAAAGAAAGATAGAGATGATTGCAGCAGGTGGTTTCCACCCACATTGGGTTTCCACCTTATATATTGTGTTCATATGTGTGATTGTCTGTTCTGTTTATACTGCACCTGGTTACTGTTTATATGGTTCTGATGTACAAATTAAAGATAAACATATGATGAATTAACTAAATTATAATTTTGCAGGGTATACGCTAGTTGCCTTAAGTACAGTTGCTTATACATGCAAGTTTGATTAACTGAAGTAGCGTATATGAATCTGATTATGGAAATGAAATATTATTGACTTGATAATACTGATTCACCCCCCCTCTCAGTATGATTTCCAACAAATGGTATAATAGGCAGGTCCTTCAGAAGAAGCTTGATCTTATGAAGGAAGATCTATCATCATGAGTAACTACGAAAGAGAGGGATCCATTAGACCACCAATCTTTGATGGGAGCATCTTCATTTATTGGAAGGTAAGAACCATAGCTATCTTCAATCTCTTGGAACAAATATCTGGGAAATCATGGAAGGAGGATATACATTTCCATCAGCAATTCCTACAGATGCGATAGATAAAAAGAAATATGAAACCAATGACTCAGGTTGAAAGACTCTTCTCTCATAGAACTATCATTCATATTCTATCAAATTTAGTCCTGATGATGAAATCCCTTTGGGGTTTGAAACGTCGACAGAATGAGCACAATATTGTGGATAATCTGGATCATGCCACTGCAAAAAACTACCACAGAAGCTTCAAATCTAACATAACTTCCCTGTATGGAGGGGATACATGGAAGGAGATCTGTCTTTTCGAAAACTTAAGGATAAAAATTGAGAGGAGAACTGCAAACCTGCATTATACTCAGGTCGAAAGAATCTTCTCTCAGAGAACTATCATTCATATTCTATCAAATTTAGTCCTAATGATGGACCCCATTTGGGGTTTGAAAGGTCGATAGAATGAACACAATACTATGGATAATTCGGATCATGCCACTGCAAAAAACTACCATGGAAGCTTAAAATCTAACAAATGCCAAGGTTGTCAATACATTATTAGGGAGTCTATCACAATTAGAATTTGTCAAAGTTATGCAGCTCAAAACCACCAAAGAAATATGGGATAAGATCATTCTAAGCTATGAAGGAGATAATCAGGTAAAACATGCAAAACTGTAATCTCTCAGAATTCAATATGAAACTCTCAAAATGCACAATGATGAAAGTATAGCTAGTTACTTCTTACGTATAGATGAGATTGTTAACTACATGAAGAACTTGGGTGAAGAGATAAAAGAAGTTACTTTAGTTGAAAATGTTTTAAGATACTTGTCTACTAAGTTTGAATCAAAAGTTTCTGCCATAGAAGAAAAGCAAGATCTTCAGAGTATTACTATGACACAACTACATGGAATCTTAACTTCTTTCGAAATGAGAAAAGGAGGTCCATCAGATATGAGAGAAGCTGCATTCAAAGCTTCAGGAAGAGAAGAACTCAATGAATCAAGATATATTTCAGAAGGAGAGGAAGAAGCAAACTTTGTCTAGAACCTTCAACAGGGTTCTGGAAGATTCAGAGGTAAACTACCTTTCAAATGTTTTTCTTGTGGAAGATTCAGTCATTATGCTACCAAATGTCTTCATAAAGATAAGCTTGATAAAGGTAAGGAATCAACAAAAAGGAATAGAAAATAAAGTGCAAGTAAGAAGAGCTACTATACAAATGAATATAACGATGGTTTATCAAATGGTGATGAAGATGAAAATAGAAATGACTACAGACTTCTGATGGATTTTGAAGATGATGATTTCTTGGATGCTTTAGATAAAGATGATATTTATGAAGAAATCTCTAAACTCAAAATCCATTTAAAAGAAAAGAATATGATTGTAGATACTATGACATTCCAACTTGCTGAAAGAGAAAAACACAATGAAAAACTAGAATGTGAAATTGTGGGTCTAAGAGAAGATATTGAGAAAACAAAAGCTCTCAATCTCAGATTTGCTAAAGGATCAGAAAATTTAGATGAAATTATCAAAGTGCAGCTTTCTCCTATGATAAAGATAGGTCTTGGATATACTGAAGAAGCATCTCAAGCACATAAGCCGTCAACCTCCACTAAAAGCTATGTTGATGCAACAAAGAGTAGTGAACAATTTGACAATCGCCAATAAAGGCATAAAGAAAATCACCAACTAAATCGGGTTCAATCTACTACAAGGATGAATATAAGCTACAACCAACCTCAGGTAAATCATACTCAATCTACTTCAAGAATGAATGTCAATGGAAACTACAATCATCAGGTTAGTAGATTCGAAAATCGCAGGAACTTATTTAATGGCCAATGTTTTTCATGTCATCTCTTTGGACACAAATATACTCAATGTGTTGCTTACAAGAACATCATGACTAGAGAAGCACGAAATCAAAGGAATGTGACAGGGATAATGAAAAGGACCTACAATAACTTTTCGCTTCTTGAAAATGAAATAGAATGCTCTATTTGCAACAAATTCGGTCATGAAGATTCTTAATGCAGGAGTAAATTTTGGCAAACATCTCAAAAGGAGAAAACTTCATTGAGTCCCAAAATATGGAGAAATAAAGAACCGCAAACATAAAGATGTGGTATAGCCTTGTATGCAGAAGGATAAGAAAATCAGTGGTACATCGAGAGTGGATGCTCAAAACACATGATAGGTGATAAAGAAAAACTTCAGTCATATAATGCCTTAGAAAAGGAAAATAAGGTCTCGTTTGGAAATGACACTCCTGTTGTCATAAAAGGTAAAGGGTTTATTCTCTTAAAGAAAAAGGTTAAAACTGGGAATGTTATGTATGTTGATGGTCTAAAGCATAACCTATTGAGTGTTAGTCAAATGTGTGATCAAGGAAATGAAGTAGTATTTCGATCAAATGGATGTGTTGTTTGTGAGATTGATACAAGAGAAACCGTGATCAAAGGCATAAGAACTCCAAACAACTTATACATACTCAAGGGAAGTCAACAACAATGTTATCTAAGAAAAAATGATGAACACTGGCTATGGCACAGAAGGTTGGGGCATCTAAGCTTCTATCAAATAAGAAAAGCATGCAAATTCCAGGTTGTTCGTGATCTTTCTGATATCAGCATTCCAGAAAATACAATATGAAAATCATGTTAATATGGTAAGAAAACCAGAGCACATTTCCCTGAGAAGGAAGGATCAGCTAGTAAGCCTCTTGAACTTGTTCATACTAATTTATGTGGTCCATCAAGGAAAAATTCACCTCATGGAGAAGAATACTTTATATTGTTCATTGACGATTTTTACAAAATGTGTTGGATAGGACTTCTAAAGCATAAATATGAAGCATTTGAAAAGTTCAAAGCCTTCAAATCTTTGGTTGAAAATGAATTAGATCGCAAAATCAAATGCCTCAGATTTGATCGAGGAGGGGAATTTACCTTGGATGAATTCATTGACTTTTGTGAAGAACATGGAATAAAAAGAGAATTCTCCATCGCAAGGACTCCTCAGCAAAATGGAGTGGTATAAAGGATGAACATAACTATTCAACAAATGGCTCGTGCCATGCTAGATGAGTCTGGAACTCCTGCAACCTTCTGGGGTGAAGTTGCATTTGCTGCCATCACTATTCTCAACAAAGCAAACGTTCGAGTAAACAACACTCGAACTCCACATGAACTTTGGTATGGTAAGACTCCTACTGTAAAATACTTCAAAGTTTTTGGATGCAAATGTTACATCAAAAGGACTGATGAAAAACTTGGAAAGTTTGAACCCAGAGAAGATGAAGGCATTCTCCTTGGTTACTCTTCTCGAAGTAAAGGATATAAGTGTTATAATAAAAGACTTGGGAAAATTATTGAAAGTATTGATGTTGTGGTTGATGAAGCAGGCAAAAATCCAAAGCAGGTAAAAATCGAAGATTGTGGAGAAGATAAGGATTATCCTTCCACATCAAATCATACTAATTCTAATGAAGAAGAAACCAATGAAGTACCAGAAGAATAGATAACGACAGAAGAAAAGACTCCATCCAGGTATGTTCCGAAAAATCATCCAGAGACTCAAATTTTGGGACAGAAAGAGGTAGGTGCGCAGACAAGAAGAACTATTACAGAAGCTTCAAGCTATCTAGCATTGCTTTCCTCCATCAAACCTCAAAATGTAAATGAAGCATGCAAAGATGAATGTTGGGTCAAGGCCACGAACAAAGAACTTGAGCAAATTGAAAAGAATAATACTTGGGAATTAGTTCCTAGACCTCATGAAAAAATATGATAGGAACCAAATGGATATCTAAAAACAAGCTGAATGAAAATGGAGAAGTTATTAGAAATAAGGCTAGACTTGTTTGTAAAGGGTATGCTCAACAAGAAGGCATAGATTTTGCAGAAAATTTTGCACCTGTTGCTAGACTTGAAGCCATAAGAATGTTCCTTGATCTTTCTAGTTTTCAGAAATTCAAAGTATATCAAATGGATGTAAAATCTTCCTTTCTTAATGGAGACTTAGAAGAAGAAGTATATATTGAGCAACCAAACGGATTCATCCTTGGAAATGATGCAAAAATTGTATGCAGACTTAAAAAGGCTCTCTATGGTCTAAAACAAGCTCCAAGGGCCTGGTATTATTGTCTTGACAAATATGTCCATCAACAAGGTTTTTCAAAAGGATCAGCTAATAGCAATCTATATACAAAGATTGACAATAATAAATTGCTAATACTTGTTGTGTATGTTGATGACATCATTTTTGGTAGCAATGAAGAAGCCATGAGTCAGAATTTTGCTTCGGTAATGTAACAAGAATTTGAAATGTCCCTGCTTGGTGAGCTCACATATTTTCTTGGCCTACAAGTTCAACAAAAGACGGATGGTATTTTTCTATCACAAACCAAGTATCTCAAGTAGATCTTGAAAAAATACGGCATGGAAGATTCTAAACCAGTATGTATCCCTATGATAACAGGATGCAGTCTCAGCTCAAATGATGAATCAGCAGCAGTACATCAACCAACCTACATATCCATGATTGGAAGTTTGCTTTATCTAATAGGTACCTGACCAGACATCATGCATGCAGTAGGAATAGTTGGAAGATTCCAAGCCAATCCAAAAGAATCACACCTTCAGGCAGTCAAAAGGATTTTCAAATATCTTCAAGGAACACAGAATTTTGGTTTATGGTATCCTAGAGATACAAATCTTACACTTCTTACATATACAGATGCAAATTGGGTAGGAAGTGTTGATGATAAAAAAAGCACTAGTGGTGGTGCATTCTATATGGGTTCCAGATTAGTGTCTTAGTTCAGCAAGAAACAAAGTTCAATTGCATTATCTACAGCTCAAGCAAAATATGTGGCTGCTGCATCTTGCTGCACACAACTCCTTTGGATGATGCAAACATTGCAAGACATTCAAATCACATGTACTCCACCCATATCCATTCTATGTGATAATACAAGCACAATCAGTATTTCAAAGAATCTAGTCATGCATTCCAAGACCAAGCACATACCCATCAAATATCATTTTATATGTGAACAAGTGCTTGAACAAAAGGTCAAATTGGAGTATGTTCCCTCCAAAGAATAGGTTGTTGATATATTCACCAAACCATTGCCCAAAGAAACATTTGAATATCTCAAACACAAGCTGGGAGTAGTTGATGCATCATCTTGCTGTTGAAACTTATCTGTTTTAGAGAAAAGTGGTTATACATGAGTTTCATGAAGCGTATCCACGTACATACGCCAGTTTCTGTGGATACAGTTGCATATATGTTGGTTTGAAGAAAAATAGTGGGCCAGACTCAGGATGAAAAGAGTCTGATATGGGTCTGACACTAATCATCTGGCACAGGTTCAGTGGGAGCATATACTTCTAATAATGCATTGTTGGCATTATCTTAGAAGATCTTGGTATAATTTCATAGTTGTTTTTTATTAAGGTGGAACAGGTTCAGGGGGGAGATCATGGTTGTTGGTTTGGATGGTGATTAACAGATGCTACTGATGATAGTTGCTAATAACTATCATAGTCTTGTTTTAGATATTTGGTCTCTATTTCATGTATATCTTTTAATGTCAAGGTCATGAAATGACATATTTTGTTTCCCCACTATGCATGGGATGGATGACGTAGTATTTTTTGTTTTGACATGTATAAACATTTGGTATATACCCACTTGGTTGGGTGGATGAGTCAAACTTGGTATATCCCCACTTGGTTGGGAGACGGATGTATGTATGAGTCATTGGTGATAAGAAGGTCATTTATGATGTATGTATATAGTCATCTTTTTGCAGACCTTGCTTATATTTAGGGGGAGCATGGACAACACATTTCAGCATATCAAAGAATTCAGCATGTACTCAAGGGGAGCATAACCCTTTGCCCTTGATGACAAAGGGGGAGAGTGACTTTGGGTTTCCATCAAGTCCAAAGGGGGAGATTGTTGGCATTGTGATACAGATTTGGCACTATGATACAGGTGTTGTCCTTGATGGCAACTCACTCAAATGATAGATCATAGTTCAGATTCACAGAATGAAGAAAGAGAGGTATACGCAGGTTCCCCATCAACCAAGCAGTGTGTACACGCAGGTTCAAAGACTAAAAGGCGCGTATAGCATACACATGCACTTTCACTGAAGGAAAGGCGCGTACATGTTGGAAAACTCAGTTTTGGTCCATGGTATTTTGATCCATGGTATTGGTACAAGGTATCTTGTATGGAGTGTTGATCCCAGGTATTTGGTCCAAGGTATTGGTTCTAAGTGGTTTTGGTCCATGGTATTAAGTAAGGCCTAAGACTATAAAAGGAGGAGAATATCATTAGGCAAGGACACTCAAGGATTGAATATCTAATGAAGAGCAAGATCTAGAATACAGGCTATTAGATTATGGTGCACAGCTGGATCTGAATCAAGGATGAACCTGAGCGCTTGAAGAAGGATAAGTTCTATTGATGGGTCAAGATCTTAAGGCTTGAAGAGAAGTATCTTTGTGTGGTTTTGATCTTTTATCTGAATAACTAGCGCATGTTGTAATTTGTAAATATGATGATCTAGGTATAACTGATGTCTGGAATTGTTGTAAAGTTTAAATCATCATTTACAGATCTGTACACCGATTCACTTTAGCAAAGGCGTGTATACATGCTGGTTCTGCTTATCAAAATAGTGTATACATCTTAAAATTGATTTGCATATCTGTACGCAGGTTCGCCTCGAGAAAACAATGTATGTATGCAGGTCGACACATTGAAGTAGCGTATACTTCATAAAATATGCTTTAGCTACTTTTGTTTGCTGCTGCAATGTTCTGGGTTTTGGCTTGGGTTCTGGTTACTGTTACTATATTCTGGTTACAGTATTCTGAGAAGTGATTGATTGATTCAGTTTCGGTTGGTGCAAAGGAGATTGGTTGATGCAGATACATTTGATGTTATTGATGGATGCAGTCTGAAAATTTATGAAACGTGGTCCTTGGAAGAAAAGAGAAGGTTGTAGCCTTCTGTAGGCCAGCACCTACGTACTAGTAAACACATCAGCTAGTATAAGAGCTAGGGGGTTGTAGCTCCCTTCCAGGAGAAGCTGGAGAATGAGAGAAGGTTGTAGCCTTCCGCAGGTAGAAGCCTATGTACTGGTATAAGACCGCACCAGTACAAAAATTGTAAAAGAAGTTTCTTATTAAAAGAAAGATAGAGACGATTGCAGCAGGTGGTTTTCACCCACATTGGGTTTCCACCTTATATCTTGTGTTCATGTGTGTGATTGTCTGTTTTGTTTTTACTGCACCTGGTTACTATTAATATGGTTCTGATGTACAGATTAAAGATCAACATATGATGAATTAACTAAATTATAAGTTTGCAGGGTATATGCTAGTTGCCTTGAGTACAGTTGCGTATACACACAAGTTTCATTAACTGAAGTAGTGTATATGAATCTGATTATGGAAATGAAATATTATTGACTTGATAATACTGATTCACCCCCCCTCTCAGTATTGTTTCCAACATAAGCTAGCTTTAAATTCCAACCAAAACCACCTAAGGCTCAAACAAGGTTGGTATAAAGACACCAAGGCTTGGTTAAACCATTGGGAGATCGACGATAATGTTGCATTGCAAAACATTAATAACATTAAAAATATTGTTACTTCTAAGTTCAAAGAAAAAATGTGGTGTGAGAAAGATTTAGCAGTTAAAAGAAAATCAAGATATTATAAGGAGGTCATCAACCCCACCCTAGAAGGTCAAAAGTATCTCTCTGTTTTAACTAGCTCAAAGAAGAAAATTAATATAGCCAATATTAGAACAAACTCTCATGAACTCCATAGTGAAATGGGTAGTTGGGCAGTTCCTAAAACACCATGGATGGAAAGGTTTTGCCATCTCTGTGAGAATATGAACATCGAGGATGAAAATCACTTCCTCGTAGAGTGCCCCACGTACAACCACATTAGATCTCAGCGTCAAAATCTTTGTTGCAATTCTGACCTTCCTAGCCTTTTATGGTGTCAAAATTACAGTGAGCTCAAGAGGCTTCTGGCCAAGCTTTTTGAGCATAGGAATAAAATCTTAAATCAAACTAAATAATTCGTTTCTTTAGGTCCGATAGACCAAAGTTTGGTCTCAATGAACATTAACAGCATAGGAATAAAATCTTAAATCAAACTAAATAATTCGTTTCTTTAGGTCCGATAGACCAAAGTTTGGTCTCAATGAACATTAACCACCACCACCAGCATCATCATCATCACTAATATTAAATAAATATTACTTAAATTTTTATTATTAAAATTAATATTGCAAAATTAAATTATATTAATATATTTAATTAATTATTTTTTCTATATTATTTTAAAACTAACTTATATTATTTTGTAAAATATATATAATAATATATATATATATAACCCTAAAGTTATAACATTCCTCTAATGATAAGAGAGGGCTCGTCTATTTGACAAATATATGGTTTTTCATTGAATCAGATAAATTATTTTTTGTCATTTAAAATATAACACAAACTGTCAAACGATTACTTTTACTTTTAGTCATGCAAATACATTTGCAAATAGTAAAATTTGCATGGGATCCAAATACATTCGTAAATGGTAAAAGTAAATACATTCGTAAATGGTAAAAGTAAATATTGATAGTTGTAAGCGAATGGCAAAAAATATTATTGTATATTGAGTATAATCCAGTAAAGTTATCATGCGATTACTTTTAATTATCCAGTTGTGGATCGAGCGAATAGTTCAAATCCATGAATCATAAGTACATAGTCATCATATAAACATGCGTTGCAGAACATATGCAGACATAAAAAGTACAAAAGTAAAAGTTATCCAATTGTGATCCAAATATATTAGCGACTATGATTCAAATCCATGAATCATAAATACATACTCATCCAATAAACATACTTTGCAGAACATTTATGCGCAACAAATAAATCTTATGTTATTGGGTTTTAATTGAGTAGTGGTGGTATATGTTTACTATTAAATTTTGTCAAATTAAACAGTAGGTATACTTCACTCAATACAAACCAATAGCATAAAATTTATTTATTATTATAATTATATAATTTATTAAATAATAGTATACATCATGCTTAAAGTGTTCGAACATGTGTCATTACACATTACTCAAACCAAACAGTAAATATACTTCGCTCAATACAACCCAATAGCATAAGATTTATTTATTACTATAATTATATAATTCATTAAATAACCGTATAGACCATGCTTAAAGTGTTCGAGCTATTATATAATTCATTAAATAACCGTATAGACCATGCTTAAAGTGTTCGAGCATGTGTCATCGCACGTTACTCTTGGTTGAGGTTATTTAAATATTTTTCAGCATTTCCAACTGTGATATGTATCATATTTATTTTTCCATATAATCGGGTGGCGTAAACCATGATCGCCAAATAAGACTCCAATTTTTAGTGTACCAATCAAAAATTAAAAAAAAAAAAAAATATTATTTGTCTATTTTTATAAGTTTTTTAAATAATTGATAAAGCTAACGCATTTTCAAATGTTTATATCTTGGGTTCGCAAGGATAATGAGGGTTATATAGTAGTATCTTTTGTTTAATTTAAATGTAATTAAATTAAAGTAAAAATATCAAATTTAAATGAGCGTTAAAATTTAGAATCAGATTTTATTGATTCGTAAATGTTTTTAATAAAAAATTTAGACATAATTTTAATATTTATATGTTAAATATCAAATTAAAGATTTCCAATAAATTAAAAATCATTTGATGTAATGTATAACTTATTCTAGCTAAAACCATTTAAAATGAATGATAGAATAAGATAGTAAGAAAGCAACATCCGTAAACATAAGAAAACACTATCACGGACATGGAAACAACAAGGATAAATTACAAGCTTGAGTTGTGATATGAAGTTATGAGTTTTGATCTATAGACTTAGTCAATGGCTATGAGATTCAATAAAATTAGTCGAACCTCATTTTTTTTCAGATTCGCCAAAATTCAAACTTCAAGATTAAAATTCAATAAACTCTATGACATAGTATGTAGGTAGCTCACATTGCTTATATCTAGAAGAAACTTTTCATGCTTTGATAGTTCAAAATTGTAACCCTAGACGATTCTTGACTATTAATATAAACAAGTGCTACATAATAGCTTTTTCGTGCCGCTTAGTTTAAATATAGTTACATTCAAGTAAAAATATTGAATTCAAATTATGGTTAAAGTTTGTAATCAGGACTATTTAGATCTGGTATATTTATATTTTACTGATTGGTAAATTAAGATATTTTGTTATGTGTAATTTCACATTGTGTTGTGTAGTGGAGAATCTAATCCTACCCAACAACCATAATAATATTTTATTAGTCCTTATCATGAAGTATAAAATTCCATTTTCATGAACATTTTCAATAACTATCACTGTTTTTTAAAATTAGATT
>APFE030457354.1:0-16891 GCA_000404065.3 Pinus taeda | reverse complement strand
AGTATTTGAATCATGTTTTTATAGTGGAAATGGATTCAGCATCATCAAAAACTTTTAGGGAACCTAAAATTATGAAATTTAACCGTGTTTATTTAGATTTACAAATTTCAAAATATAACCGGAATTTCCATAACTTTTAGAGCAAAAAAACATTATCGTTAGATTACCACATTATAATTTATGTGGTCAATCTTGCTAACGTATATTGAGTGGAAGTTTTTTCCTATGAGTTTTTCCTCGTTTATAGTATAAGTTGCATTATATTAATTTAGATCTATTTTATTTTCATCAAATTTTCTAAAGGCACAATTTTTCTTTTAAATTTTATATTAAAAAAAGTTTACATTTTAAAAGATTTGATTCCTCTTTACACTTGAGATATATCTAGTTGGTTTATATGATTTAGTTGTAGTTATTATTCATGTAATTTTGTTAGAGCTTTGAGTTACTAAATTAATGGATTCTTCACAAGGTTTTAGAATTAAATAAAAGAATTGAATTATCAAATAAGTGGTTGTACTCCTTAAGTACCTATGTTTATTTATGTGATTTTGATAAAGCTTTAAATTGCTAGATCAATTAGCTCTTTAAAAAGTTTTAGAACTAAATAAATTAATCGAAAACAAAAACACATTTCTTAAAAATATTTCCATCAATTTCAAGATTCACTTTGATTTGATTTCTACTAAAAGTCTTACATCAATCTTTTCTATTGATGCTCATAACATTTGGTAAAAAACAAAGTAGTCTTGTCAATCTTTTCTATTGATACTCATAACCTTTGGTAAAAAACCAAAGCAATATTATCCTCCCTCTATTTTCTTAAAAAAAACAAAGCAACTTTCTCCTATATTGATTTGATTTGATTTATTTATATTTAAACCTAATAAATAATAATTTAGAAATAAAATATAATATTTTGTTCAGGTTTTCCAACATGTCAAAAAATTAAGTTACCTAGAAATATTACTTACATAAGTGCCCAATTTACTTATTCAATTAAAACACAAATATCAAACCACTGTAATATCGCCTCTTTTGATTTTTCTTCTAACCGAAAGTTATGATATACATACATACATACATATAATGTCACTAATATTAAACAATTTTAGTGCAAAACAAAATCTCTTAATTTATCTATCCTTGTAAATATTTTTTCATATCATTTTCCCAATAAAAATATGTTCATAACCTAAATGAATTTCTAAAACAAGATTGTAAATAGTTTTTCATATCATTTTCCCAATAAAAATATGTTCATAACCTAAATGAATTTCTAAAACAAGATTTCTTAATTTATCTATAGTTCATATAAATATTGTTTTCAAACTATTTTTCCAATAAAAATATGGCCATAACCTAAATATATCTCTATTTTATTAAGAGGAATGATTTATGTACATGGTCTCTTCAAATATATCTTAAGTACATGGTCAGTTGGAGATCTTCAATCTACTATAGTATAAATACAAATACTAAGAAAATTCAAATGTTATACAACTTTATGTTCACCACTTAAAGTTTTAGAAAAAAAATACAGTGGAAATTCTTAAAAAAAAGGATTTCTTACTTCTAGTTTGTAAATTATTCTTCAGTTAAATATTTTTTCAAACCTTTTTCCAAATAAAATATGGAATATCCTAAATGATTCTCACTCATATTCATATCTTAGTTTATCTTCAATCAACTACAGTAAAACTACAAATATTGAAAAAATTCAAATAATATACAATAGCTTTACGCTCACGCATTAAAGTTTCAAACATAGTACCATGATAATTGTTAGAAAAGTAGCTTTCCTACCTCTATTTTATAGACTAACCTTCTTGTAAAGAATTTTTCAAAATCTTTTTCTAATCAAATATGGCCATAACCTAAAAGAATATCATTAATATTAAATAGTTTTACTACAAAGCATAATCTTTTAGTTTATTTATTCTTCTTGTAAATATTTTTTCAAATAAATTTTCAATTAAAAGTATGGCCATAATTTAAACTAATCTTTATTTTATAAAGAATGATTTTGTACCTAATTTTTTCAATAACTAATAGGAACTCTTTGGAAAAAGGAAAATTTATTGGAAGTTTGTGCCTTTAAATAGGCAACAATAGAGAAGAATACCATGGGAAAAGCCATGGATTGTGAGAAAAGAGAGCTTGAAAGTCACTAGTAATTTACTAGTAATTTGACCAAGTCAAAATGTTTAGATAACATAAGACATGACATTACAACATGTTTTCCATACTAAGTTAGAGAGAACCTATCCTCTAAATTATGCTCAAGTTAAAAAAATAAATAATTTATCCTAAGTTTATATCATTTTTCTATAATAATTTGAAAGGAACCATCCACAATGATTTATGAATGATCTCTATAATAATGTAAGATGTTTACCCACCAAAAATAAATAAATTTACTAACTTCATTACCATAGAAAAATAGTTCACCCAATTCATAGATTACACATTCACTTACTACATCAACCTTTAATGTCTTTATACGGAAGTTAATATAAACATATTTAAGTAATCAAAGTGAATTGAATAAGGTTTAAACATTTATGCATGTTGACATGAGTTTGAGGTTTGTGCCTATCATAACATGTTTATAATGTAAGTTTTCGAGAGTATTGTATAACATGGCTTATTAATATTCCACACTCCCTAGGCATTAAGATTAGTAGGTGAATAGTCAAATTGAATGGGTGCTAGCTAGTCTCGTTTTCTTCGCCAAGATGCCAAGGTATCATGGATTTTTCTTGAACCCTAGATCAACTTACCTGTGACTTGCTCTATCGTTGATCTAATGGGGTTATGATTCGACGATTCTTCGAGATCCAAAGTAGTTGAGCTAACCATCGACCTTTCCTACTTGGGTTACGGTCATTTGCACTCTGTCTTGTGTGGGAAACACTCTGTTACAACCTTTACAACTTAGGGTTTTCAATTTCCCTTATGCTACGTAACCCTTTTTCAAGTTTCTCTTCCTTTCGCTGGAAATTAGCTCTCTACAGCCAATATGCCCTCTTTTTTTTCCTAATAATAGACGATACTCCTTCCTAGGGTTTCAATTGAGTTTGGTGCAAGGTGACATGGGGTTTCTCTAGTACACAAATTTTCTGGTCATCTTTCCAGGTGTGAGGAAGGTAATTATTCTCTAGCCAAGCATTTTCTTTTGCATGCACCGTGTTTAGTTATATTTCTAATGCTTTGGCCCTTTTATGGAAGGGCTAGCCTCATAATGCCAGACTACTGCAAGTATAGTACAAGGTTATATATATATATATATATATATATATATATATATATATATATATATATATATATATATATATATATATATATATATTCATTAGTCTTTGAAGCATTTTTACGTCACTTAACATTTGGGCAGGTGAATTGCACAGGTTGGTATTCTGACCCTACTCCAGTCATTTCTTTTATTCCCTGAACGCATCTAGGAACATGAGCAACAAGGCTGACATGCTGACCTTCACTCATGTTTTCTTCTTACTAGGTTCCATAATTTCTGTGATATCTTCATTACGGTTTCTCGGTTAGCTCCATACAGTAGTTTCTTAGGTTTTTAATTTATGTCAAGAGACAAATCATATATTGTGAGTCCAATTGCGGCAACATAAAGTTATTATCTAATTCCTATATCTATTTGGAACTATCGCAAATTATTTTGAGAGTTATTGTAACTTGAAGTTAATTCATATGATTATTAAATATGTTTGTCCATATATAGAATATGGCCAACTTGGTTGGGAACAGTAAACTTAATTAAGCTATGTTCCTTCCAAACTATGATTGTTAAAATATGAAATGTGATGTTTTTTATTTTATTGCCATAGATAAGGGTTTTCATTGGTGGATATTTTTTTTCCACTTTGGTTTTTGAAACCTATTGTAGACAAATGATTTCCATTTGTTGGTTTTGTGTTCATTTTAGTATAACCACCAGTTTTGTTTGCTATATATTTTACTCCTTTGATTTAGTTATGGTCACAATGGTTTTATAAGCTCATATCTATGATTTGTTCATTTCCACGGGTTATTTTCTTATCACTCAACCCCAAAACTAACACGTGTTTGCATTGACTCCCAGGCAGGACCTCAGGTTGTTGGTTAGTAGGGGTCTAGACAACCTTCAATTTTTGATAAAGAATAAAATATCTTGTTCTCTTTTAGTTAAGTATAACTGTATGGTCAAACAACTACATCTCATCTAGTCTTTCCGAAATAAATTTTGATCACATATCTGGGTA
Source organism: Pinus taeda (assembly GCA_000404065.3). NCBI lineage: Eukaryota > Viridiplantae > Streptophyta > Pinopsida > Pinales > Pinaceae > Pinus > Pinus taeda. The sequence continues at coordinate 12,617 of APFE030457354.1, read as the reverse complement.
TCAATTTACAGCTTCTGTTATGAATACTATTCATTACATAGAACAACAATTATTAGACCTCTTTGTTTTTACTTATCCCAAAAACTATATTTGTAAATATTTTTACATAACAATCTTACAAGCCTACTTTACCAGAATCACTGTAACTTGACAATAATTTCCCAACAAGTAATGGGAACGCGATTAAGAGGAATTACAGTTTTACATTTCTTCTATAATTTTCCTATAACATATTATTCCTTCAAACACAATTTTTCTTTCTAATCACTAGCATTATTCAATGAGAGTCTATCAATGCATATTTACTTATCTGTTTTTCAAACTGACTGGAATTTCACAAGGAAAGACCATGCCTCCTAACCATTGAGAATGGAAATTACATCTAATCTCCTCCCCCGAGCCTTTTCACTTCCAAAACAACAACTTGGATAGTGTTTTTACCAATTAATGTCCTCGAGGACCAATACCACTTAGTCCAGCTTGGAACTCTTAGCTTTATTTATGGCTTAGGGTTTCCACTTGCTCCCAGACCAGCTCCAGAAAACCCTACAGGGAACGTCCTGCCTCACCTATTTCTTTTTTTTCTCAGATGCCTCCAACGTTTCTCCTTCTGACTTCCTTAGATATTTTTCCCTTTGAGATGTTCTATCTCTAGGGAGAGAAAGAAAAAGGTAACTGTATATAACAATCTGGTAGTTGAAAATTGCATCCATGGTCTTTTCCCATGAAATTTCTAAAACTTGTTTATTATATATGTACAACACAAACATAAAATTAAAATAAATTTTAGCACTTAAAGGCCCACTTTGTTTTCTGCTAGTTCATAAGTTACTCAACCTAGTGCAGTAAAAGTAAAAGAAAAAATATTTATAGAGCCTAGGGGTGTTACATCTTCCCCCGAGGCAAAATAACATCCTCGATTTTTATCCTTGCCTCTGAAACGAGTTCAGATATGCCTTCCGCATAAAATTTTCAACCTCCCAAGTGGCTTCTTCTGGGCTAAAGTGCTTCCATTGCACTTTAAATTGGGTGATAGCTCGACTCTGTAACATTATTTCTCTTTAATCGAAGATGAGTAGAGGCTCTTCCATAAACTCTCTATCTGGTTCAACCTGTTAACACAACTAAAGGGCTATCATCAATTCATATCTTGCACTTTAAACTGGGTGATAGGCCACCTCCGTAACATTATTTCTCTTTGATCGAAGATGAGTAGAGGCTCTTCCAGAAACTCTCTGTCTGGTTTGACCTGTTAACACAACTATAGGGCTATCATCAATTCATATCTATTTTTAATCTAAAAGTAAAAGCACACATACTCATAGATATGAATTATCATTAAATATTACCTATACATCCTGTGAGTTTATAATATGTCTAGGGTCATAAACATATTTTTTTAATAATGAAACATGAAACACATTATGGACTCATATGTAACTCAGTAGTGCAAGTTGATGTGCCATGAGTCATATTATTTCGAAAATTTGGAATGGACCACAATAATGAGGAGCTAATTTTGCAAAACCACCCCATCTCAAGGTGCTATTCTTAGGTTTGAACCTCATATAGACATGGCCCCCAACCTAAAATTCCCTAAAAGTTCTTTTCCTGTCCGCGTAAGGTTTTTTTCCGTCTTGGGCAACTTTTAGGTTTTGTCAAAATCTTCTCACTATCTGTTCCATCTCGGCCAAGTCCTAGGGTTAAATTATCCTTAGGATTGTTCTAGGTAATAGGTTTTATGCATCTTCTACCATATAATACTTCAAAAGGGATCATTTTCAATGAGTCATGATAACTATTGTTGCATGCAAATTCGACCAGGTGGATGTATTCTTCCCACTAGGTTGGCTATTGCATAACATACATTCTTAACATATCATCAAGTACCTAGTTTAGACGTTTGATTTTCCCATCAAACTGTGGATGATAAGCAGTAATGAATTGAACTTGGGTACCCAATGCCTCAAAAAGAGCCTTCCAAAATGCAGAAGTAAATTTTACATCTCTGTCGGGAATGACTATTCTTGGTATGCCATGCAATCAGAATATTTCCCTCATAAAAATGTTAGCAATTTGAATGGACTTATATGTAGGTTGTATTGGAATGAAATGGGTTATTTTGCTTATATTTTCCACCACTACAATCATTGAATCATTTTTCCTTTTTGACCTAGGCAAAATTGTTATAAAGTCTAACGTGATGATATCCCATTTCCATTTCGGTATGGGTCATGAATGAAGTAATATTGTTGGGTGTTGGTGCTCAACCTTGACTTGCTAACACTATAAACATTTACCCAAATAATCTGCAATATCCCTTCTCATTCCAGGCCAGAAATAATGGTTTTTTATTGCAGAAAATAATTTTTGATATATGGGATGCGCAACATAAGGGCTCCTATGGAACTCATCCAAAATTAAGTGTTTGACAATCAGATGGTTAGGAACATACACTCTTCCTTTAAATTTTAACACACTTTCTTTATTTATACCATGCTCAGTCTGATTTCCAAGACTGCCTACTTTGTGAATTTGCTACCATAAAAATGTATTTTCAGAGTCCCTTCAGGAAACCTCTCTTATCTTATCTGAAAAATTAACTTCATTATGATAGTAGGAGAGTTCATACACATAATGCAACCTCCTACTTAATGCGTCTGCGACACGGTTCTCTTTCCCTTTAAGATGCTTAATATCGAACTCAAATTCACTCAAAAAGGCGGTCCACTAGGCTTAACACACATTAAGATTAGGTTGCTTAAAGAAACTTCTTAAGTTTCTATGGTCGGTCCTTAAAATAAACATTTACCCAAGAGGTAGTGTCGCGATACCTTTAAAGTGTGTACTACCACAGTTAAATCCAAATCATAAGATGAGTATCTTTGTTCATGTTCCTTTAGATTTTCTAACTCATAGACTATTACGTTTCCCTCCTGCATTAAATCCCCTCTAACCCCTTCTTAACATGCATCTGTGCATACTACAAACTCTTTTTCGAGGTCTGCAACTTTCAGTACCGGGGCTGTGTTCAATAAATGCTTCAGTTGCTCAAAATTATGTTGGCATTCGGTCATCCACTTGAAGGCCCTTCCCTTTTTATGTAAGGAGATTATAGGATAATAAATTTTAGAGAACCACCCTATGAATTGACAGTAATATCCAGCTAGCCCCATGAAGGACCGAATATCTACAACATTTTTAGGGACATGCCATTCCATAATGGTCCTAATATTCTCAGGATCTACAACTATCCCTCCAAAAGAAATTATATGTCATAGGTATTGGATATGATCTTTGTAGAAATGACATTTACTAAATTTCACATAAAGATGATGGTCCTATAAAGTTTGAAATGCTAATCACATATGTTCCTTATGTTATTCTATGTAGGGATGAAAAATATTGTTCATCAAACTCATAAATGTTTTTGGGGCATCAGTAAGCCCAAACGACACGAAAACAAACTCATAGTGACCATATCGAATTCTAAATGTTGCCTTATAAATATCCTCCTGTTTTATTCTTATGTGATGATATCCCGACTGTAAGTCTATCTTGGAGAACATGGTGGCACCCTTAAATTGATCAAATAAGTCATCAATTCTTGGCAATGGGTATTTATTTTTGATTGTTAACTTATTTAGTTATATGTAGTCAATACATACGCGAAGTGCCATCCCTTTTACTAACAAACAATATAGGGGCTCCCTAAGGTGAGACACTTGGGCGAATGTATCCTTTGTCAAGTAACTCCTACAATTGCATCTTGCGTTTTGTTAGCTCAGGAATGCTCATAAGGTAGGGGGATTTATACACTGGATCTGCACCTGGGGCTAACTCTATTGTGAAGTCAATGCCCCGCTTAGGGGGCAGCCCCAAAAATTCCTTCGGAAATATATCAGTAAAATCTTGGATAACCGGTATGTTTTCATGGTGACTGTTTTATCTTTAGCATTGGAATATCCAACATGCACAACATAAAGATGGCAGCCTTTTCTAATGCATTTTCCTAGTTGGGTTGTTGTAATGGGTCATAACTTGATTGACCTCTTAATTCCTTGAAGTTCCCATCTTATGCCCTCTTTAGTGAGGAAATTGATAGTCTTTTCCTTGGAGTTTACCAAGGACCAGTTCCCTTCTAACCAATCCATTCCAATTAAGACATCATAAGATCCTAAGGGTAGGATATTTAAGTGTACTTTAATCTGTTGTCTCGTTATTTCAATAGGACAATTTTCTACTTTAGCAGTTACCCTTATTTTAGCCCGAGTAGCTAACTATACTAACCAAGGGTCTTTAAATTTTCGGGTTTGTAATCGAAACAACTCAGGTAGGCTTTGGGTTGATATAGCTTAAACTAGCCCCTAGATCTATTAAAATAGAAACATAATGGTTGGCTATCCTACCTTCTAGTTCTATCATTGTAGGCTAATATTCTGCCTAGTGATCTTCTAAGGAAACATTAATCCTCAATATTTTTCTCTCTATCTCTCCCACTATAGAAGCCTCTTGGATATTAGTAGTCTGCTCTGTTATGACACGGTGGGGGAAATTTTTATTATAATGGGGTTCCCTACAAACCCAACAATGTAAGGGAGGTTTCTAAGAGTGAGTAGGGTTTGGTCTGCTTGATACTTTTTCTTGCTTAACTTCACTTTTTGATCTAGTTTTTTTATGATTCCTCCCAGAATATCTATTTTGTTGTCCTTTATGTTCATTTTTTAGCGCAGGTACCTTTCACACCCTTGGAATTCTGAAAATTTCTTTGTCCTTTCTTATTTAAAATTTCTCCTTTTTGCTTCATTTGCTGGTAGCAAATTTGAGCCTTTCAAATTGCCTCATCCATCGACTTTGGGTTATCAAACTCCAACCTCTCTTTCATAAATACTAGTAAGATACTAATGAAGCGTTGAACTTTAGCTTTCTCCTCACGAATGTAGGAAATGCATCTTAGTAAGGAAGTAAAATTGGTTAAAAAATCATCCATAGACAACTACCCCAACTTTAGATTGTGAAACTCCTTTGCTTTTTCATCATAGAACTGCCCCGTTGGATATTTATCCCTAATTTTTTTTCTAAAAGTTGTCCCATGTCACCTCATGCTCGTCAATTCCCAGAACTGTCTTAATTTCCTTCCACCATAAGGTATACTTTCCTTGTAACTAGTAAATTTCTAGTCTAGCCTTTAAATTATTGTCATACTCCTAAATTTGGAAGTATGTATTCATGTTAATTAACCAAGCCTCAACAACATCCTTTGCTTCTCCATCTAGTCTCAGGGGCTTAATTTTTTTAAATTTTCCTCACAATTCAATATTTTATCTTTTGGTCTCCTTCCCATCGGTACCATTATAAGATTACTCTCCATTATGATTTCGCCACCGCCCCCCCTCTCCCCCGACTCTGAATGGTTCTCAAATATTGATGTATTTCAACCCTATTCCCATTATAAGGGATGGGATTCTAATATCTGTGATTTTTTCTATCTAGGAGAATCTTCATGATTCTTTCTTATTCTTTTCTCAATATCTTATTATCAACCCTTAAATTAGTCATTTCAACTCATAGCTACTGAATTCTTTCCAAAAACAATGTATTAGCATTGCAGGATTACTCTCCTAACCACACCCACATTTTTGGGTTGGCTTCTACAATAGGTACAATTCTGGTTCCCACAGTTGGTCTTATTAGTGGTGTAATTCTTGCTCCTCTCCTCATCCTGCTCACTCTGTGCAACATTTACACATTTTTTTATTCCATAATTGCCCAAACAAGACACTGTTTTGGAACTTTATGCTCTGATACAATTTGTAACATGTTTACTCACACAAAAAAATAATTTTCCAACTTCATTACCATAGAAAAATGTTTCACCCAACGCATAGATTACACATTCAATTACTACATCGACCTTTAATGTGTTTATACAAGAGTTAATACAAACATATTTATGTTAATCAAAGTGAATTGAATAAGATTTAAACATTTATGCATGTTGAGATGAGTTTGAGGTATGTGCCTATCATGACATGTTTATAATATAAGGTTTTGAAAGTACTGTATAATATGGCTTATTAATATTCCACACTCCTTAGGCATTAAGATTAGTAGGTGAATAATTAGATTGAGTGGGTGTGAGCTAGTCTCATTTTCCTCACCAAGCTGCCAAGGTATCATGGATCTTTCTTGAACCCTTGATCAACTTACTTGCGACTTGCTCTATTGTTGATCTAACGCGGTTATGATTCGATGGTTCTTCGAGTTCCAAAGTAGTTGAGGTAACCACCGGCCTTTCTGACTCTGGTTTCTAGTAATTTGCACTCTGTATTGTGTAGGCTCTGTTACAACCTTTACAACTTTGGTTTCTTAATTTCCCTAATGTCAAGAACCCTTTTTTAGGTTTCTCTTTGTTTTGCTAGCAATTATCTCTCTGCAACTATTATGCCATTTTTCTTTTGCTAATAACAAATGATACTCCGTCCTAGGGTTTCAATCGAGTTGTGTTTAAGGTGACATGGGGCTTCTTAGGTACACAAACTACACAGTCATCTTTCCAGGTGTGAGGAAGGTAATATATTCTCTATCCAGGTGTTTTCTTTTGCATGCATTGTGTTTAGTTATCTTTTTTGATGTTATGGCCCTTTTATGGTAGGGCTACACTCGTAATGGAAGACTACTGTAGGTGTATTACAAGGTTATATATATTATTTTCATTAGTCTTTGAAGTATTTTTATGATGCTTAACATTTTGGAAGGTGAATTGCATAGGTTAGTCTTCGGACCCCACTCCAATCCTTTATTTTATTCCCTGAACGCAACCAAGAACAACAGAAGAAAGGATGACATGCTAACATACGCACATTTTTTCTTCTTACTAGGTTCCATAATCTATGTGTTATCTTCATTACGGTTTCTGAGTTGGGTCCTTACAATAATTTCTTCAATTTTTGGTTTATGGCAAGAGACAAATCATATATTGCAAGTCCAATTTTGGCTGCAAAATGTTATTATCTGATTCCTACATCTATTTGGCACCGTCACATATTAATTTGAGAGTTATTGTAACTTGAAGTTAATTAGTATATTTATTAAATATGCCTGTCGATTTATAGAATATGGTTGAATTGGATGGGCACATTAAACTTAATTAAGTTATGTTATTTTCAAACCGTGATTGTTAAAATATGAAATGTATTTTTTTTGTTTTATTTCCATGGATAAGGGTTTTCACTTGTGAATATTGTTTTTTTCACTATGTATTTTAAAACATGTTGCAGAAAAATGTAATTTCCATTTGTTGGTTTTGCCTTTGTTTTAGTACATCCATTGGTTTTGTTCGCTATATATTTTACTATTTGATTTAGTTATGCTCACAATGCTTTTATAAGCTCATGTACATGCATTTTTTCATTTCAATGAGTTCTTTTCTTATTACTCGACCTTGAAACTAATGCGGGGTTGCATTGAGTTCCAGACATGACCCCAGGTTGTAGGTTACTGCAACTCGACCAGGGACTAAACTGGTTTTCCAAGGAGCTTGAAATTTTTAATAAAGAATAAAGTTTCTTGTTTTTTAGTTGTGTATAACTGTATGGTCAAACAACTGCATCTCATCTTGTCTTTCTAAAATAATTTTTAATCACATATATAGGTATCAATTTACAATTTCTCTTACGAATACTATTCATTACACAGAAAAACAGTTCTTAAACCTCTCTGTTTTTACTTATCCTAGAAACTATAATTGTATATATTTTTACATAACGATCTTACAAGCTTTCTTTACCAGAATCACTGTAACTTGAAAATAACTTCCCAAGAAGTAATGGGAACACAATTAAGAGGAATTATAGTTTCACATTTCTTCTATCATTTTCCTAGAACAAATTATTCCTTCATACACAATTTTTCTTTCTAATCATTGTCATTATTCAATGAGAGTCTATCAATTCATATTTACTTATCTTCTTTTCAGATTGACAGGAATTTCACAAGGAAAGACCACACCTCCTAACTAATGAGAATGGAAATTACATCCAATCTCCCCCCGAGCCTTTTCACTTCCAGAACAACAGCTTAGATAGTGTTTGTACAAATTAATTTTCTCAGGGATCAAGACCACTTAGTCCAGCCTAGAACTCTTGGCCTTATTTATGGCTTACGGTTTCCACTTTCTCCCAGTCTAGCTTAAGAACACCCTATAGGAAGCGTCCTCCCTCACCACTTTCTTTCTTTCTTAGATTCCTCTAGCTTTTCTCCTCCTGCCTTCTGTAGCACTTTTTCCCTTTTATATGCTTTATCTCTAGGGAGAGAGAAAAAGGTAACTGTCTATAACTGTCTAGTAGTTGAAAACTGCATCCATGGTCTTTTCCTGAAATTTCCAAAACCTTTTTACTATATATTAAAAGAAACATAAAATTTTAAATAAATTTTAGCACCTAAAGGTCCACTTAGTTTTCCACCAGTTCATAAGGTACTCAAATAGTGAAGTGGAAGTAAAAAAGAAAAATATTTACAAAGCCCGGGGTGTTACATCTTCCCCCCGTTGGATGAAACACCATCCTTGGTGTTTATGCTTGCCTCTGAAACAAGTTCGGATATGTCTTCCACATAACATTTTCATCCTCATAGGTGACCTCTTTTGGGCTAAAGTGCTTCCATTGCACTTTAGCCAGACTCATAACTTGCCTTTGTACTATTGTTTCTCTCTTATCAAGGATGAGTATAGGCTGTACCAGAAACTCTTCGTCTGATTCGACCTGTTAACACAACCATAGGGCTATCATCAGTTCATATTGATATTTATCTAAAAGTAAAAGTACACATACTATTAGATCTGAATTATCATTAAATATTACCTATACATCCTGCCATTTTATAATAGGTCTAGGGTCATAAACATATTTTTTTTAACAATGAAACATGAAACACATTATGGACTCATGTGTAACTACGTAGTGCAATATGATATGTCATGGGTCCTATTCTTTCCAAAATTTGGAATGTGCTACAATAACGAGGAGCTAATTTTCCACAACCACCCCATCTCAAGGTGCTCTTATTAGGTTTGACCCTCACGTAAACATCATCCCTCGCATGAAATTCCATATAAGTTATTTTCCTATTCGCGTAATCTTTCTGTTTGTCTTGGGAAACTTTTAGTTTATATCGAAATCTTCTTACTGTCTATTCCTTCTCGTCTAACATGTCAGGTCCTAGGACTAACCTATGCCCAAAATTGTTCCAATTAGTAAATGTTCTGCATCTTCTCCCATATAATACTTCAAAAGGGCTCATTTTCCATAAGTCATGATAACTATTGTTGTATGAAAATTCGAGCACTTGGAGGTATTCTTCCCACTTGGTTGGTTGTTGCATAACATACATTCTTAACATATCCTCAACCACTTGGTTCACCTGTCCGATCTTTCCATCAATCTATGGATGATTGGCAGTACTGAATTGAACTTGGGTACCCAATCCGTAAAAAAGGGCCTTCCAAAATGCAAAAGTAAATTTTACATCTCTGCCAAAAATGACAATTCTTGATATGTCATGCAATCAAAATATTTCTCTCATAAAAAATGTCAGTAATTTGAACAGTCTTATATGTATATTGCACTAGAATGAAATGGGTTGTTTTTCTCAGATTGTCCACCACTACCATCATTGATTCATTTTGTCTTTTGACCTAGGCAAACCTGTTATAAAGTCTAACATGATGACAACCCAAAACCATTCCGATATGGGTAATGGATGAAGTAATCCCGCTGGTTTTGGTGCTCAACCTTGACTTGTTGACACTGCAAACATTTAGCCAAATAATCTGCAATATCCATTCTCATTCTAGGCCAAAAATAATGTTTCTTTATTGCAAAAAATAATTTTTGATATCCGAGATGGGCAACATAAGGCCTCCTACGGAACTCATTTAAAATTAAATGTTTGACAGTCTGATGGTTAGGAACATACAGTCTTCCTTTAAAGATGAACAAGTTTTCTTTATTTATACCACACTCAATCTGATTTTTGGAATTGTCAGCTTCTTGAATTTGTCGCCATAAAAATGTATATTCAAGGTCCCTTGAGGCAACCTCTTTTATATGATCAGAAAAATTAACTTCAATTTAATTGTAGGAGAGTTCATACACATAATGAAACCTCTTACTTAATGTGTCTACTACCCGATTCTATTTCCCTTTAAGATGCTTATTATCAAACTCAAATTCACTAAAAAATGCAGTCCACCTGGCTTGACATGCATTAAGATTAGGTTGTTTAAAGAAACTTGTTAAGATGCTATGTTTGGTCATTAAAATAAAATTTTTACCCAAGAGGTAGTGTCGCCATACCTTTAAAGTGTGTACTACCGCAGTTAACTCCAAATAATAAGCTGAGTATTATTGTTCACGTTCCTTAAGCTTGCACGACTCATAAGCTATTTCTCTTCCCTCCTGCATCAAAAGCCACCCAAATCCTTCTTGGCATGCATTTGTGCATGCTACAAATTCTTTTTCAGGGTTTGCAAATTTCAATACCAGGGTTGTGGTCAATAAATGCTTCAGTTGCTCATAGCTGTGTTGGAAGCTTTTCATCCACTTGAAGGCCCTTCCCTTTTTCTATAAGGAGGTTATAGGATAAGAAATTTTAGAGAATCCCCCTATGAAATGACAGTAATATCCAGCTAAGCCTATGAAGGATAAAATATCTGCAACGTTTTTAGGTACAGGTTATACCATAAAGGTCCTAATCTTCTTAGGATCTACAACTATCCCTTTAGAAGAAATTATATGTCCCAGGTATTGGATCTGATCTTCGTAGAAATCACATTTACTAAATTTGACATAAATTTGATGGGCCCGTAAAGTTTGCAATACTAACTACATATGTTCCTTATGTTCTTCTAAATTCCTTAAGAAAATGAGAATATCATCAATAAAGATGAGAACAAATGTGTCTAAGTAGGGATGAAAAATATTGATCGTCAAACTCATAAATGTTGTTGAGGAATTAGTAAGCACTTATGGTAGAACAATAGACTCATAGTAACCATATCGGGTTCTAAATGTTGTATTATAAATATCCTCCTCTTTTATTCTTATCTATTGATATCCTAACCCTAAGTATATCTTGGAGAATATGGTGGCACCCTTAACTTGATCAAACAAGTCATTAATTCTTGGAATCAGCTATTTATTTAGTTGTTTGTAGTTAATACATAATCGTAAAGTTCCATCCTTTTTCCTAACAAACAATACATGGGCTCCCCAAGGTGACACACTTGGGCGAGTGCATCTTTTGTCAAGTAACTCCTGCAATTTCATCTTGTGTTTTGTTAGCTCGAGAATGCTCATATGGTAGGGGGCTTTTGACATTGGAGTTGCACTTGGGACTAACTCTACAGTGAATTCGATGTCTCACTTAGGGGGCAGCCCTGGAATTTCCTCTAGAAATATATCAGTAAAATCCTAGATAATCGGTATGCTTACTATGATGACTATTTTATCTTTAGCATTGGAATGCCCAATCTGCAAAACAAAAATTTGGTATCCTTTTCCAATTTATTTGCCTAGTTAGGTGTTTGTAATGGGTCGTAACTTGATTGGCATCCTAATTCCTTGAAGTTCTCATATTAAGTCATGTTTGGTGAGGAAATTGATAGTATTTTCCTTGCAGTGTACCAAGGACCAATGCCCTTTAACCAATCCATTCCAATTAAGACATCATAAGGTCATAAGGGTAGGATATCTGAGTTTACTTTAATCTGTTCTCCTGTTATTTCAATAGGACAATTTTCTACTTTAACAGTTACTCTTCTTTTAGCCCTAGTAGCTAACTGTACTAACTAGGGCTCTTTAAATTTGTTGGTTTTTAATCAGCACAACTCAACTATATTTGGGCTGACATAGCTGACATGGATATATTAAAATAGAAATATCATGGTTAGTTATCTTACCTTCTATTTCTATCATTGTAGGATGATATTTCGTCTGGTGATCTTCTAAGGAAACCTTAATCCTCAATATACTTCTCGCTACCTATCCCACTATAGAAACCTCTTGGATATTAGTGACCTCTTCTATTTTGGCATGGTGGGGGCAATTTTTATAATAGTGGGTTTCCCCACAACCCCAACACTATAAGGAAGTTCTCTGGGAGTGATTAGGTTCTGGTCTGCTTGACACTTATGCTTACTTAACTTCACCTTTTGGTCATTGGGGGAATTTTGAGGTCTAAAATGGGCCTCCTAAGGAAATTATAAAATAATAGTGGAAATAATAAAATAATATTAGATTACATCATCAAATTTTAGAGGGAAAAAAAGAAAAAACTAAATTTTCAACTCGTATTTTAAACTTATCTCCTTATGGGTTTACTCAAATTTTGAGAAAAAACACTTGTTGGATGCAGAATTTGATTCTTCATCCAAGGAGTACTAATGTTGCATACTTTTGATGGACCCTGCTATATGAAAAATGAGAAATACATGAAAAACATGATTGTAATAATTTGTTTTCAAGTATTTCTCATTGTTTCATGTAGCAGGGTCCATCAAAAGTATGCAACATGGGTACTCCTTGGATGAGCAATTAAATTTTGCATCCAATGAGTAC
>APFE030457353.1:7322-28867 GCA_000404065.3 Pinus taeda | reverse complement strand
TCCATATATAGATGATTATAGAGAGGTGAGTCATCTTTTGGGATCTTGATTAGTGTCCTCTCTCTGATAGTTCCTTCTTCCACTTGGAGAATGATGATCTCTTACTCATCCCTGGTCGAAAATGGAGTGGCAAATGTTAGAGGGGAAGCTTCTGGAAGATTCCATGATCTTCCACCTCGCATTTTTGTCCCTGCCATTTGTCCATTCCCGACCATCGCACCCTACAGAGGAGAAAATCAGTATGCATCGCACCCTGTACATTTGGAAGGTGATATGCATCGCACCCTCTGCATTGAGCTTTCAGTATGGTCCAGGTTTGACCATTTATGAGCAGTTTTCAGTGGAGAACTTCTGGGAGATGATGTAATCAGTTGACCTTGTTCCTTTAGGCAGTGAAGCAACCCTTTTAGGGACTTAAGAGCCCTTAGTTTATGGACATTTTTGATTGGGGTTGAAGTGCCCAAAAATGTCTATAACACTTAGGAATGTCGTTGGAATCAAAGAGGTCCTCTAGAGGAGTTAATCCCTTAGGCAGATGATTATCTTTTAGATCAATTACCTCTGTTTCTTCTTCATTTATCTCATCAAGGTCCATCTGTTTGAGATCTTGCACTTCTTTTTCAGTAAATTTTGTGGGATGTAGCATTTGAATTGCATTTTGTTTTGAAATACCTGTTTCTACCTCATCTATTTGGTTAAAGTTTGTGGCTGTATCAACATCTATCTAACTGTGAGAAAATTCTTTGTCTAAAGTTAGAAAGTTATTTATCTGTTCATCACTTTCGAAAACTTGCCAGTTTTTCAGATTGTCAAGGATAGCTAGCCTATGCCTAATTTCAGCAATAAACTGATGATTATGTTTGAAAGGTAATTTACAGGTGCTGGCAAACATGGTCAGAATGTGAGCATGTAAGTTGTGTTTCCTAGGTATTACAACAAGCTTAGTTTCCAAAAAGTATTAAGAATCTCTATCACTGTTCCTCTATAGTATCCTAGTCGAGGATCTCTATTCAAATACTTCCCATTGATCTGTTTTATGATTAACTCTGAATCCCCTATTATAGATACCCTTATTGCTCATAATCCTTTTACAAGTTTAAGTCCTAGCAAAAAAGCTTCTTACGCTGCCATATTATTGGTGCATTTAAAGTTTAACCTGTAGGCATGGCCTTTAGCATGGTCATTTTCTAAGTTATGCACCCAAATTCCTACCCCTGCCCCTAACTTGTTGACTAAGCCATCAAATTATAGGTGCCAAAGTATTTCATGTACATAATCAATGTCAGGGTTGGTTGGAATTTGTTTAGCAGGGGAATTTAGTGTTTTGTTTTTGTTTGAATTTTCTTTGTTGTCTGAATCATCATTGGTATCTGAAATCTCTTGAATTTGAAGAGTTGATTTTCCATTTTCAATTTCTTTTGGTTCTGCTACTAAAATTTTTTCATTGTTAGTAGGATTGATTTCGGCATTGTACAAAATAAATGGATCCATATCAAATTGTACTAAGTAGATAGGGAAGTTTTGTGGTCTTTCCTGACTACTTACTACATATTTCATTAATGTCTCTCTGTGTAGCTTCTTAGGTTGACTGAAAACAGAGATAGTAGCATAAGACATGTCCAACTGAAGCAATCCTTGGGGCTTAGCACCCCAAGACCTGGATAATAACATTTCGTATTTTGGAGGTATATCTGCTACTACTATATCTATTAGGATTGTTTTGGCAGGGTATTGAACTAAAGAAACACACAAATCTTCTATTAATCCTAAAAATCTCACTTGACTTGAATCAAAAGAAAAGAGATGTTTGTAAGGCCTAGTAATGTCAAGATCTAATTTCTCCATGACTACCTTGGGCAGTAAGTTGTGAGATGCCCCAAAATCAAACATAGCATTGTGAAGGATTTTATCATGAATATTCAAGCTCACATAAAAGGGAGGGACACTTCCTTCTAAATGTTTACCATTTACTTCAAGTCCAAAGATCAATTTTGGTTGGTCATAAAAAACATTAACAGAATCTTCAGTCCCAGTTATGTTCAATGATCTGTTGATTTGACTTCGATAGGAATCATGTTTTGTTAATTCTAACAATGGAACAACAACCTTTAACTTGCCTACTTCAGTTTCCAAATTGAAAAGTTTTTCTTTTTGGGCTTCGGTATTTTGAACAATAGGATTCTCTTTGCTTTCTATATTTTTTGTGTTTTTCTCTTTTTCGGGAGTAGGGTTATAATTAGTTGTTTCTTCTAAATCAACTTCTGGGGGTCCTTTCACATTTTCTTTGGGAGAAGGAGGAGTGGAAGAATGTTTGTTATTTTGTTGACTATCAAAAACATCTTCAATTATTGGATTAGAGGGATTATTGTTAGATCTAGACAAAATTTGTACATGAGGAGGGACTGCTTTACCTTTGGTAGGATGTTTTGGAGACTTTTGTTTGTTGTTTTCAGGAACATCTATTCTTCTACTCCTTAAGTTATACTTCTTGTGCACTTCATAGATGGTTGTATCGTATCCCTCTCTGAAGTCAAATGATTCTCTTAACTGAGTTTGAAATTGTTTGAGAATGTGGACCTCTTGGTCATCTTGAGTTAAGAAGACTTCTCCTTCATCGTTAAGTCTCATTATATTTATCTCAGTGTCTTTTGGTGGATCTTCAGAACTAGAAGCCTCTACATAGTTTTCCTGGAAAGGAGGCCTAATGTTTTGATCTGGGTCAGTCTTTCCAGGGTTCGGGTTTTGGTTTTTTCGGAAGTTTGGATTTCTTCCTATGTTGGATGGATATCCATCCCAAGGAGCTTTTCTTTCTATGGTTTCCACTCTATCTCCTAGTCTTTCCATCCCTTTGATTATAACATCCAGTTTCTATTCAACAAGTGAAGCTTCTTCTTTCGGTGGTATTCTTCTTTCACTTCTAACCTTGGCACGTTTAGACATCAAATTAGCTTCCACACTGATAGCTATACCTTTCATTTCTTCTAAAGTTATAGGATCTTTTTCCCTTAGCTAAAAATCCATATCCAAATCAAATTCATCAGGGAACTTGATTAGGGCCAAATCAGGTGGGGGTCTAAGGTTTTGAGGAATGGCATTGTAAATAGCATTGAACCTAGTGTAGTCATCTTGCACAGTTTCCCGAGTCCCTATTTTGAGATTTTCATACTCGAATAAGATCTGTAAAGGATATTTCTTCTTCTCCCAACAATTCAAGAATTGTGCATAAAGGGTTTCTAGGTTATTTATGTTGTTTTCTCTTAGATACCTAAACCAGTTTCGGACTTCACCAGTTAGACTCTGAACAAATATCCTCATTCTAACATCGTCAGCATCAATCTCATATATTTCAAAGTAGTCAGTCATTTTTTTGGTATGTCGTTGTGCTGTGTAGGTACTAGAACCATCAAATGGGGTGATTTTACTTTGGTAGTCTTGAGGCATGGCACCTAAATTGGCTGGTAAAACCAAGGGGGTATTCCTATTTTCCATGGCTGCAGGTATGGATGTAACAATAGAGGGAGTAGGAGTAACAATGGGAATGTGAGTTGTGGATGGAAGGGTGGAAGGAGGTGTTTATGGTGGAGTGGTTTGGGGTTGAGATGTGTAAGGGATTGCTGAGAAACTTGCAGAAGCAGCAGTGATTGTAGAGGGATCAGGTGTTCTTTCAGAAGTAAGCTCAGATTGTCTTCAATTTTGTAAATGTTTGCCAATTGAAGCACTGATAGCCTCAAATTGTAATTGTTCAATAAATGTTGGGTCTGGAACCAAGCGGGACAATTCAATGTCAGAGAATGTCACAAACAAAGAGGTATCAAATTTCTCATCAAAGGGTTCATCCTCAAGATAAATCCAAATAATAAGGTAGGATCTTGATCTGTAGATCAGTTGAGAACTAGCAGTAATTTCTTGGCCTTCCTGTCTCCTAAGAATTCTAGGAATCAGATTGGGCTTCTCAAACACAGGTGGTGGATTTGGATCAAGATTTGACCTAGTGTAACGAGTTCTTTCTGAATCCAGATTTCTTGGTTTTGATTTTCTAAATGAATATCAACATCAACTTCTATGATTTCTTTAAGATGTTTCATATTTGAATTGAAAACATTCCTAAAGATTCGTTTAAATGAGGAACTGATTCATGTTTAGTTCATAAACTAGACTGGAGATAGACTGAAGCAACATTCATCTACTTATGACCTTGCAAAGCAAGAGTAGTTCGAAGGCTACTTGGCTAACTTCAAGCTCCATCTGTAGTTTATAAAGTAAATAACAATAACAAGAAATTTTCGTTCCCGAGTGGAGTCACCATTATGTTATCACTCAGATTTTCCTAGAAGTTGTAAGAAGAGGAAAGGGGTCCGAGCTAACCACAAATCAACTTTTAGATACAAAATCTAGCCAATCTGTATCTAGAGAGGGCTCTCTCTTTAAGGTTTGGCTTTGCTTTTGGAAGATATTAGGCTAGTTATGAAAGCTTTGGGATTTTGGTTGAGTTTGGTGAAATTCAATAGCAGAGGGGTAGAATTGAGTAGTTTAGGCCATTGGGCTAATGGAGTCAAAAGAAATGGCTCAACTGGATTTGGTTTCTCAGCAAAGGATGGCTTCACAGGGCAAGATAGCTAAAACAAGGATAAAATGACAACTTAATAGGGTGGGATGGACTTAAAAGAGATGAAGGGAAATTAAGAATCCTTCAACATGATTTAAGAGAAAAGAAACTGAATGATCACCAGCAAAGAGAAACTAAGAATTCTTTAATAAATTATCAAAATGATTAAACCATGAAACAGAAGCAATTAAGAATTCACTGTTTATGCTAGTTTAGAGGAAAACATCAAGAATATAAACGATTGAAAACAGATTTCACTGAAGCACTTTTTGAGTTAAGCTTTTCGTTTAAGTATTCAGATATGAAACATAATTGATATAATAAACAAGAACACAATACCACATGAGTTATAAATACTTATTTGTCCGATGTATTGCACATGAATCTTGTGAAAAGTCCTTTGTATTGATTCTTCATCCAGCTAGCCATGAAAGATTCATCCAACAACACTTTATTTCAAAATAATCAATTTTACAGCAATGTCTAAGAATCCACACTCAATACTCCGAATGGGGGTGTATTTATACAAAAAACTTTAAGATGAAATATCTCATAACAAAGTGAGATAAAATTTGAGATGACTAATCATATTTTACAAGAAAATAGGGCTAGATGACTTCGTAGATGAAAGATAAAGGAAACCGAATGGTTTATTGTCCCTATTCTTGAGGGTGTGGTGGAGTTAGGCCCTATGATTTGGCCTCTTGCTGTCCTTGGTGTAATTCTGTGTTGACTACTCTATTTTTATCTTCCTACTTATACACTTTACCTGCATCT
Source organism: Pinus taeda (assembly GCA_000404065.3). Lineage (NCBI taxonomy): Eukaryota > Viridiplantae > Streptophyta > Pinopsida > Pinales > Pinaceae > Pinus > Pinus taeda. Next base: position 23,484 of record APFE030457353.1, on the reverse strand, counting down.
GATACTCTTTACCTATATGCTCTGAATTCATCCTCTTTACCCTCATTGACTGTGGTAAAAACCAAATTTACCTTTTACCAAGGATAAATTACAAAATTTCAAGCATTTCTTCCCACCATTTTGGCTATGGTATTCTGGTTTTTTTGAAGCTTTCTGAGGGTTTCATTTGTTTCTTTATACTTGAAGAATGTAGGCTGAATTGGGAACAAGTGTTTTAATTCATGCTCAACATAGAACAGGTTCTCTAGGCTGTCATAGAGAACTCTGCCTGTAGGGAGTGCTTTTATTCCTGATACACTTATTGATAGACTTTCTTGATTGCCTTCATATTGATTCAATTTTTTCACATAATCTTTATGTCCCATTAATTTGTCATTGATAACTAAAGGACTAGGTAGCCCTTTGCTTTGGAAAATGACAAATTTATCCATAAAAGCACTAATCTTTGTCTGCATGTCATGGCATCTTGTTTCTAAATTTTGCATCAAAGTTCTTTTGGTTAATACCCTTTGATTTCTAAAATGGTCTTTGTTCTGTCTTTAATGCCATGTTCTTCAAGCTAGTACTTATTCTTAATATTCAAAAAATTTATGAGCCTGTTGGATTCCTCGAGTATTCTTCCTAATTCTGCTCTTGTCCTTTGGATTTCTTCTTGGGCTACCTTTACTAGATAAATCTACTCAAAAATTATTTGGATGGATGGCCAAACATTATTTATTGATTGAGTGATGTTGGTCCAAAGAATTTTCCTAATTTCTTCCAAAATCTTGTCAAACGTAAGATCCTTTTCTAATGATTTCACTTTGTTTTCCAATCCTTTAATCTCTCTTGTTTTTTCTGCAACATTTATCTTTGAGTGATCATACCTCTGCTCTCAGTTGGCATACTATTCTTTTACCTTTTTTAGCTCTGAAACTTGCGATATCATGTCCTCCATTGACTTTATTAGTTCCTTTGTGCTAAAATTGGCAGTGCTGCCCTGTGCTAGTTCTATTGTTCATGTTGTTGTTGTACCTGTGACCACCTCTACTATGGCTGCTAGGATGTTTGGTGCTAATGCTGTCCCAAGTGTAGAAGGGACTACTGATGAGACTACTGGTATCACAATGGGAGGCTAAGAAGTCGACTCTCCCTGCTTGTTCTTCAATGCTTTTTCTAGTTTTTGCTCAATCTCATTCAGTCATTCATTAAGATTTAAGAGTAAATCCATTAGCTTCTCTTCAGAGTTTTGCTTTATAATCTCAGCAGTCTGTGGATGCCTAGAAGGAGGCAGCTTTAACTGTTTCCTCAAGGCAGCAATATCCTCATCTTTTTTTGTATTAAGGCTTTTGTAGCCTTTACATCTTTGGGATCATGTCCCAATCCAATAATTATTTCTTCTAAAGACTTTATTCTATTATCTTTAGCCTGGGAGGAGGCTTTCTCCAAGTGTAGTTGGGCAGTTGTGTTATCCAAAGAATTTTGCAACCTTTGGGCCATCATAGCCTTACCAATTAAGGTTGAATAAATCATTTCTCCAATTTGTTTATGCAATTTGATCTGATCCAAAGGATGAATATCCTTTGCCATGACCTCAAAATTTGTTCTGAGATAATCTGCTACTGATTAAGGTTGTTGCACTTTGGGCTTGAAGTAACTCATTATCATTTTGTCTTCTTTGATGTCATAGGCTGGCATCAATCTCTGTTGATTTATGGGGGCCATTTTCAAATATTGATTATAAACTTGAAGCCTCAATGGATCATTCATGGCCTTCATTTCTATAAATGTTTTCTTGATATCTGAGGCATCTTCCCTGGTGGTCTGAAAGATGATACCTCTATACCTTGTTGTCTCTCTAGCTCCTATCTCTGTAAGCTAGTAGATGTTCCTCCCAATGGAAAGGTTTGTTGGCTATCTACTCCTTCTTTCCTCTGACTATCAGTAGTCTCTTCAAAAAATTCCTCTTTTGAAAGAGGATTTAGTCTTTGCCTTTTTGTACCAGGCTACTCCGAGGGTCCACTGGCAAGGGTAGCTACTTCCCTGTCTCTCTTTTTATTCCTTTCCTCATTCAGAGGAGTCTACAAGACTGGAGGTTCTCCCACATTGCTTTGAGTTGGAGGAGTTGGCATTTGGGTCTGTTCCTTGGAGGTTTCCGGCTATTTTGACATTGTAGACTATTTTGTGACTTGAATGCTGGTTTTTAATTATTTGCCTTTAGATGACCCTGTGGCTGGTGTGTTGGTTTCCTGTGAAGGTTACTGAGAGGTTCCAGCAGTGGATGCACAAATTCTTGATCTTTCTACCTACCCAAAAGAATCCATGTCAAGTATTTTCTCAAGATCTTCCATAATATTCTTAATATTGACCTGTTCACTATCATTTTCTACTAGGGTCCCTTCCCTCCATTCATCCATATTTGCAAATTGTTCAATCTCTAGAATGTTATAGTGAATGTATGGTCACAATCTGTTCTTCATTCTTCTATCACATATAAAGTTGTTGGGGTGATATGGTATCCACCTGAAACTCTTTTGTAACTTAAGATGATATTCTAAAATTATTTTTGCTTCTCTCCATGCTTCCCTAGTGTTGCAGACAAAAGGGCCTAACTGATTCTTGATTCTAAGTTGAGATTTCTTCTTGGCATTATAAAAATGAACCAAATCTGAATTTATTATTTGCTTGAAGTATTCCAATGCAAACAGTCTCATTGGAACATACTTTGGTAGCTTAAAAGGGCAGAGCTCACACCCATATATCATGATTTATGTATGCTTCCTGTATAGGTACCAATCACCTATTTTGTACTGCTTGGAGAGTTAGAGGATCTTATTTATATCATCACTGATCCTAGTAGTGGAAAATCTTGTCAATAAAGTGGTTGCTGGATAGACAAATAGATCAATGAACTCAATGCATGAGTAAGGGGACTTAGGGGAATAATGAGAAATGGAACTCCAAAATATGACAGACATGGGATTTCCTTTGGTGTCAAGCTTCCTGACAAGGAAAGGGAAGTTCTCAGACTAATAATACAACATAAGATGATAGATGAAAGTGGTGCTTTTGAAGACTCCTTCATTGTCCAGTCTTAGGAAATGGTCATGAATTTTATTGGCAATGTAGGAGGCATAGTCATATTTAATAGTAGGGGGTTGTCCAGGCGTAAATATTGACAATAAAACTAGGGTTACCACATCAACATATTCACTAGTGTTAAATCCCATTGCTAAAGATATCATATCCACTATAAGTCTTTCCATAACTGTGAAGAAAGTCTGTCCATAAGGGGGTGGGCCTTTGAGCTGATGTTTTTCTAACATGAAGGTCTGACAGATGCAAATAAGTTCTGATTATGATAGTTCAGTGGATTTCTCAAGTAAATATCCCATAGAAAGTAGAGTGAGAGATTGACCAGGGGAAAATTGCAACATTTCATTAATGGATGCAGCTATTATGGGGAATATGACTGTTTGACTTGGGGACATAACAGCTCTTTGGTTAGGGTCATAATTGGTACAACATTAGTGAATTATATCAGGGAAAACATAGACTGAGGGGAGAAAATAATTGGGAAGGTGGATTCCCACAGTCCCAGGATGCCTGAGCCATTTAGGTAATTGTCTCTAGCTTGGCAAAAGACCGTAAGGTGATTCTGGTCACTGGATATGTCTTTTATTTGGAAGTCTTTATCTGCAAGAGGTAGATAGTCTTGGTCCTTATGAGGGGAATTGATTAGTGTGACATTCAAAAGAGCGGGGGTTTCCATTTCTGGTTCTTGTGGATTCAGAAAGGAATTTGGGTTTTCTATGAAAAATGGGCAAACCAGCAGGTCTCGGAACTTATATAGTGAAACAAAGATAGAATTTTCAATGAATTTTGGCCTTTTATGTGGAATTGTAGTGTAAAATGTGAACATGCAGGGTTTCGGCGGAAATTGGGTATACATGTATTTGGGAAATGAATAGTGCAATGACAGGTGCTGATAGTGGCTAACAGGTTCTGGGCTGCATCATTTACAAGTTTCTCAGTAAGGTGGCGGTTTTGGATAGTTCACTTGGACATCCTTTGTATGGAAACACAGATTCGCAGTATAAAGCAATGAAAATGACATTTTGTTGGTTTTTTTAACAAAGTCAAGGTTGGCGGGGTTTTTTGGTTATCGGGCGGATGATGTGAGTGACGAATGAAATGATGTTTTGTCGCATGTGGACAACAGTAAGCGGTTTGGTATCACACCGCCTTTGGGGATGGGCGATAGTTGGCCGGGATCTAGTGATCCCACAGGATTTGTGATGTGTAGCGGGGGTGTTGTGCGAAAACTGCTTGGTGATTGTGCATTAACGCGCAGTCACCAAAGGTCGCGTGATATGGATAATGACTGTTAGATGAAAGAAGCACGATTAGACGGCTGATGGGAGGCAGGATCGGACGAGCTTTAATAGCAGTGGGTCTAACATGATTAAGTTTTAATTAATTGTATCGGGGATGTTATGATTGGTTGGGGAGGTTCTTAATTAACTGTGAGGGTTAATTAATCCCAAATAATGCAGCGGGGGATTGAGTTGTTAACTAGTTATGGGTTAACTAGTTAATCCTAGTTAATATGTACTTATGGTTATAACTTAACCCAAGGGGTGAGATATATAAAATTTTGGGATTTTTATTATATTCAAATAATACAGAAAAAGGGTAATATTGTGCAAGAGTTATACAATATGAGTTAGAAGTTAATATGAAAAGTATAATGAAAAATGCTAAGTAAAACATTAGAGTGCACATTTAACTTAGGCTTAAGTGAAAAAGGGGGTTTTATGTGATATTGTGTATTTTTCCTAAATAAAATAGGATTTTACTTAGGAAAAGGCTTATGAAAGTGAATGAATGATGGTTTTAAGTACATAGGCTTTTGAAATTATTGGGCTGAGGGTCTGGTCCCTCCAGAAGTAAGAGAAATGCTCTGATCCCCTCCAATTTAGAAAATGTCTTAGTCCTTAGGAGAAATTAGTGAATAATTAGGGAAAATGAGAATGAGAGTTAATCATTGTGACTTTGCTTTGCTTGTGATGTCTTCAATGTAGTGTATTCCTTGGCCTTGCGATGAAAATTGAAAGATTAACACATTTAGAGACATTATTCATCACATATAATTCCGCAACATCATCTACCTACTCTACCTACTTTAACCTAGCATTTTTTCTCCTTTATTTGGGTGCACTTAAACTAGCAAACCATTTTCAACATCCTTTTCTTTTACATGGCAAGCCTACCTAAGTCATACCTATTACATCCAAGGGCTCAAATTAAATTGTTAAGCTCCTTTTATTTACTCTACCTATCTATTTATTTGCCAAGATTATACTGTTTGGTCAGATATTTATTCTCTATTTCTACAACATGAAATTGAAAAATGAGTTACCTAAGTTTAAACAGTTTGGCTATTCATGAATTGTGGCATAAATGACAAGCTGCACACAATTATTTATTCCAGAAAATGAAAAAGTAGTGGCATTTAGACTTGCACACTTTCCTGGTCTATTTTTGTTTGGAGTTCATTTCCTTTCATTTTTTGACCATTTTTATTCTTTTGACCCTTTGATTTTTCTTTTAGGGTATACCCTCTTTACATTTTTTAAATTTTTTGATTTTTTGAAAATATGGAAAACCTTTGCAACAAGAAAAGGTATGAACATATTACATAGCTCATCAAGTCAATCATGACATACGACATCTATTGGTATAGGGGCCTAACAACCCCAACTATCGTTTTTTTGGGTTGATCTCACAATGAACAAGTCTGTCAGTGTCACAACCTTCTTCACCATGACCTCCCACCATATGTCCATTAGAAATGGTGTATCAAAAACTTCTCAACACTAAACAAATGACTACCATCCACATACAAATGAATAAGAAACACAGATCTTGTTGAATAGATTCTCCATTGACTATTCATGTAGAAACTTAATCAATTAAGCGAGCAAGAAACAAAGAGTCCTGCAATAAACTCTCCACCATATGAAAACAAAGAAGAAACACAAACATATGTCAAAGTGTTGAAGTCCCACCATACAGTAAAATGTTCTTTCTATCTCCATGCAACGTATTCACACCCAAGTGTAGGCAGGTGGCAGGGGTAACCTCTCTGATCCAAGAAGAAATGGAGAACTAAATTATATATGTGGATTAGATATCACCACAAATAATGAGGCAGATGCAATGGCAATGTTTGAAATATTGTAAATATTATTTTTTGGATACTCTTGTATCATTATTTGATTCCTCCTTCAACATTTTATCCCTCAAAGTATTGATCTTAATTAATTGGTGCAAAAAAATAATGAGAAATGGCTAAACATTTTGAGTCTATCTCCTTTCAAGTGCTGCATGCTGATAATATAGAGAATTATCACCTTCCAAATTTATAGGCCTATTGTACCCATTTTGTCACAAGTTCAAGGAAATAGTAATCAAAATTTTTGAAAGATCAAAATCATTGGTGTATCATTGTAAACCCAAATTATGCAAGTTGTAATGTAAATTATGCTAGTATGACCATTTAATTATATAACAATCTAGGCAAGCCTTTAAATTTTGGTGATGAATTTCATCGTAGGAGGTTTATCAACCTCACCAAATTATGTGTGTTTCTAAACACGGATAATCAGTAGAGTTTTTCCTCCAAATTGAACCCCAAAGCTAAGGTGGAGTTCATAATAAAAAACTTAGGTGAGTCCTAATGTTATGGCAAGTCTTTGTAAAAATTGTTTGCTAATAATTTAAGTTATTTAGCTAAATTTTTTATTACAAATCACTTGGTTTACTAGATCATATTGTGTCGCAGAATTGGGTGAGTCATTGAGGGTATATGTGTAAAGGTCTATCCCCCCTTTGAGGGTTGAATTTATAATATTTGATGTAAAAAATATCTTATTTCATAGTCCCTGATACGTAGACACCATGACTAAAATATTTGAAGGTGGGAAAAATAATTAATCCCTCTTGTATCTTTTAATTGAATTTTTTTAACAAACATAAAATTAAATCCTAAGTCAGAAAATTAATTAATTTAGAGTCAAAAATAATTTTAGAGAAATTAAAATTCCTCTAAGTGGAAAATTCGTGGGTCAAAGGAAAATTAATTTTTGGAAGTCCCCCGTGAAGGCAAAAATGGATATTTTAAGAAAAATTAGGCCCTTGGACCTTGGTGGTTGGGTCAAAGTCAAACTTTTGAGGAAATTAAGCAAAGATATTAATTTTTAGATTAATTAAAAGTGGTTCTTTAAGAAATTTCGAATTTTCCTCAAAATAAAAATATTCGACGGTGGAAATTAAAAGATGATCAAATATTTATCAACGGTCGAGATTATTTTGATGAGGATCAAGCCAACTAGCTGTTAATTTCCACTTGGAGGGATTTCTCTATAAATAAAATCCATTTTGCTTCTCAATCATGGAAAAAAACTGATATGGGCTATCAGTGGATTATCTAAATTTGTAATGCTGGTATTGAATCATTGCTCTGCTTGGAACGTTTGATATCATAATAAAAATACTTTGGGTTTCAGTTCATGGTATTCTTGTTCCATTGTTTTGTGGTACATTCTAGTTATATGATTTCCTATATTGTGCTAAAATTATTTATGAGCTTGTTATTTCCTTTGTTGGTGATAAGAACATTCTATTGGTAAATTTGGTTTTATCTTAAATGATTTCATTCACCATGATCTAACAAGTCTACTTAAGAAAATACATAGAGATTCGCAAGTATGCAAGCCCTTGGACTCCAAGTTCACAGACTTTAGGGAAGAGCCGACCTTGTTTGGGCTCTGGGAATTTTATATGTTCTTACTTCACTATAGGGTGTGGCCAATATTCTAACTTTCAAAAAAATAGATTGATCCACTCCCATTATTCATAATTTTATTCTTTCAAAAATATTTTATTTTATAAGCACTGTATATTTGTGAATATTTTGTATATAAATTTTGTGAAATAATTTTGTAAATTATTTCTAACCCTTGTTTGCAATTTTTTGGGTTTTGGGATTTATTTTAAAATTTTGTATATATTGGGGTTTTGAGAGATTTTATTTCATTTGTCCAGGTTGATTCTCAAGCTAACTTTGATTTTCTGAGGGTTTCTCTCACCCAAGTGAAACGTCCAGCCCTATTGATTGAAATCGTTGGGGTTTTGAGGTGGATCTAGGCCTAAGTCAAGATCCACTCTCTAGCTTCCCTCCAATCTCAATGTTCAAGCCAAAAAGGAATTCGCTAGCCCTTAGAGACAAGTTTATGATGATTTTTGGGTGATTTTTAAGATCTGAAGCAAATTTATCAATTTTGCAGGGGTCCAGAATTTTTTTAGGCCTTCTAGGCCTAGCATTACCCTCCATTTCCCTAGTTGTGTCCCTTTCAGCCTTTGAATCGATGCCCTTTTTGGGCCTCCAAACCCTAGCCCAAGCCCATGTTCTCCTTGTCGCAAGCCCTAGATAGATGCTTCTCATAGCCGAAGGCCTTCCCAAGGCTTTATCTCCCTTCCATGAGTCCTCCTCACCTTTGTCATGGGCCCCACAACCTCATTTATCTTAGCCGCAATCCCTAGGGGACTGTCTTCCCTAGGCCACAACCCTTGGAGGGCTTGTGGTTGTTGAAAATAGCAACATGAAATGCTAAAATTAATATTGCTATAGATAGCATTTCAGTATATATTCTAATTTTAATTTGTCCTTGAATTAAAATTGAGAATTAAAATTCAAATTTAATCTCACTGGCTATTTGAAAAATAATTAATTAATTCATCCCGAGTTAATTAGTTGGAGAAATTCAAACAGGAAGTCTTTGTGAAGACATGCAACCGTTATCTCTTTGATTGAGGAAGTTATCCCTTAATTAAGGAGATAAGGATGAGTTGTATTTGAGTTGTAATTAGTTAGCTCAATTAACTGAGTTAAGTCTAGTTAGATTAGTTCCAAACAATTTTTGGAACTAATTGTGAGTTCAGTCAGTTAATGCATGCATGCATGAAACTAGTGTACTCCAGATAACTGAATATTCTCTCATAAATAACTCATGCATGTGAGTTCAGACAAAGGCCCAGTTGAGATTAAAGGAAGGGATAGTGTACTATCAATTACAAGAATTTTCCTATAAGAAAATCTCTTGCATGAAGAAGGAATTCATTTCCTTGAGATTTGCACATTTTTACAGTGTTTTGGAGTAGTGTGTGAGATCAGTGCCGCACAAGGTTATAGCAGGAACACCCAAGGAAAATAGCACAAGGAAATAGGAGGCTTGGAGGACAGAGAGAAAGGCATATGATTTGTTTGGTCTGTCTATGAGCAGGGAGATGGATTGTACTGAGAGCTGGATAGCTGTGAGAGCTAAATCTTTGTATAATCCTAAGATATTTCTACTTGTATGATAATACAGATAGCAGGGTTTTTAGGCTTTCCCCAGAGTATTTTTTTGTGTTTCATGTGTGATTGATTCTTCTTCTCTGTTATATGTTTTATGTTTGATCTTGCTAAAAATTGATTAAGCTTTCGCAAGTTTGATAGTATAAGTAGATCAAGTATTTTGCTTTAGTTACATTGCATTATTAGGTGATCTACAATGATAATTTCTACATGGTATCAGAGCAAAGGTGATCAAAGCGGAGAATAGTATACAAAGAAGGGAGAAGTTTGAAGTTTGAATTTCTTGATTGCAGGTACAAAATTGATTTCTTGTCACATCTCAAAGTTTCCCAATGGCGTTCAATGGCTTGAGACTCAAGTATGTTGTGGATGACAGCTCAAATTACATAGCATGGAAGGATCGTATGGAAGCAGTATTAGAAGACAACGGTTTGAAGGACTTCATTGATCAAGAAGTCCCCAAGCCAACAGCAACTAATGCCCAAGAATTAGCAAAATGGAAGAAATGTGTGGCAAGAGTGAGGAGGATTTTTCTAGAGGGAATTCAAGACCATATTGTCTCAAGTCTCCATGGGAAGGAGACTCTATTTTCAATGTGGAAGAAATTGAAGGACCTATATGAGAACAGCAGCGACCAGAGGAAGCTGGCGCTGAAGGACAAGTTTCAGAAAATCAAGTGTGAAAAGGGCGACATGATTTCTACATATCTGAACAAGCTCACCACCTGCAGAGATGAGCTTGGAAGTGTAGGAATCACAACAGTTGATGATGATATGGTGAGTCTTTCTCTCCTCGGTCTTCCTAAGAATTAGCATAACTACCAGGACTCAGTGAATGGAAGAGAGAAACTACTGGATTGGGACTGGCTGTGATCGGACCTGATGCAGAAGGATATTAGGAGGAACACCAGAGATGGTTCTTCATCTAACCATGATGATGAAGAAAATCTACCCTTAGCAAGTAAGGCGTGGAAAGGGAAAGGGAAGGCTTCCCATTCCAAATTGAGTTCTTCCCATGGTGGGAAAAAGATTGACAAATCTAAAGTGAGATTCTTTAATTGTCATGAGGTGGGCCATTACGCCACTAATTGTCCATTCAAGAAAGCCAAAAAGGGATCCTCGAAAGGATCAGATGGTGAGGCATTGGCCTCAGTTCGAATTGGATTTTACCCTCATCACATGCATGGTTTCATCGATGGTGGGTTGTGTTTGGTACCCATACATTGGAGCCTCATTCCACATGACCATCGATAAGAGTTTATTCAGCACCTTGGAGGAGAAAGACCTCCAGATGTGCATTGAGATGGGTGATGATGGAAAGTACCGTGTTTCAGTTGAAGGTATCGTTGTGTTTCAGAGGGAGCATGGAGCTCCTCTCGCCCTGAATAATGTAAAGTATGTGTCTGGACTGAAGAAAAACTTTGTATCAGTCATGATGTTGAAAGACAGAGGTTATGATGTAGTCTTCAGTAAAGGAAAGACTTTCCTGAGACACATAGCCATGGGTCAGACCAAGAGGATTGGTATTCGAGTGAAGAATCTCTACAATTTGGAGGTAGATGATTGTGTTGCATTGATTTCCAAAGAAGAATTGGTGCAAAGCCAAGATATTGGCGAGTTAGGGAATAGAAGGTTGGGCCACTTGCATCATGGCGCCTTGAAGATAATGCAGCAGATTTCTACCGGACTTACCAAAGGTAAACTTGAGCAAGTGGACACATGCAAAGGTTGTACCTTGGGTAAGTATGCAAAATCTTCCTTTCATGATCAAGACAGTTGAGCTGAATCAATACAGATGTGTGTGGACCATTCTCGACAGCCTCCACCGCTAAACAAAGGTATTATGTGATTTTCAACGATGATTTTTCTCGTAGATGTTGGATATATTTCATCCAGAAGAATGATCAAACCTTCTCAAAATTTTGTGAGTTCAAATCTTTGGTTGAGAAAGAATCAGGAAAGAAGATTAGGGCCTTACGAAGTGACAATGATGGAGAGTACGTCTCTCAAGAGTTTAAGGACTTCTGTACCACAGAAGGAATTAAACGGGAGTTGACAGCACCTCATAACCCACAGTAGAATGGGGTGGCCAAGAGGAATAATAGAACGATTGTGGAAGAATCTCAGGCGATGTTGCTTGACCAAGGCCTACCACTTCATTTGTGGGCTGAGGCATGAAACATAGTGATTTACTTGCAGAATAGAAGCTCGCATTACATACTTGGGATGAAGGCACTAGAGGAATCTTTCTCCAGGAAGAGACCACATGTGAGTCACATTAGGATCTTTGGCTCATCGGTTTATTGCCATGTGAACAAGGATTCTCGAAAGAAACTTGAGTTGACAGTTGAGTTGGGGATACTTGTGGGGTACACTAATACATCCCACAACTATCAGGTGTATTTTCCTACCAGTCATAGGACAGTGGTTCGTAGAGATCTTAAGTTTTATGAGCAGAAGGCCATGTGAGTTTCTCTTGAGAGGGAGCTCCAACTACAGGTTGTGGAAGAACTTTTGGTTCCTAAGGAGGAGGAGCCTCAGACTGATGCAGAGCAGCTACATGCAGAGGCTCTAGGAGTGGAGACATCCACTCAAGAAGAGTCTTCTAGAGATGGGCAGAAGCGCATGAGAGAAGCTGACAGATTGTTGTCAGATGCGAGAGAGAATGTGGGAGAACCATATTCTCAACGCAAACAGAGGAGGTCACCTGATAGGTACACTGGATACATGGCCCTTGTTGGGGAATGTGTTGAGACCGAGCCATCTTCCTTTGAGGAAGTAGTGCAGCAGCCGATTTGGGTTGATTCTATGGTGGAGGAGCATGACTCCATAGTTCAGAACAATGTTTGGGATGTAGTTCCAAGACCAGTGAACAAGTCAGTTGTGAGTTCCAGTTGGCTTTACAAGGTAAAGCAAGCTGCTAATGGTAGTGTGGAGAAACATAAGGCAAGATTTGTTGCCCGTGGTTTCTCACAGGTCAAGGAGATTGACTATGATGAGACTTTTGCTCCTGTAGCAAGGTACTCATCTATCAGATCGATGTTGGCACTATCAGCACAGATGGGTTGTAAGATCCATCAGATGGATGTGAAGAATGCATTCCTCAATGGTACGATTGAGGAAGAGGTGTACATAGAGTAGCTAGAAGGTTTTGAGACCTTCGATCATGAGTCACATGTGTGCTGACTCGAGAGAGCTTTGTACGGGCTGAAGCAAGCACCTTGTGCTTGGTACACTAGGATCGACAACTACTTCACTGGGTTGGGCTTCCCAAAGAGTGAAGCAGATGCGAACTTGTACCACATCATGGTGGAAGGTAAGTAGTTGATCATTGTTATTTATGTTGATGATCTGATATTGACAGATGATGATCAGTTGATCATGCACTACTTTCTAGGCATGGAAGTGTGGTAGAAGGATGGGAGTTGTTTGTGTCTCAAGGCAAGTATGCCAATGAGATACTCAGGAGATTCCACATGGATAAGTGCAAGCCCATGCAAACTCCTCTAGCAGGTGTTAGCTCTCAAATCTACCTTAAGCTAAAATAAGGTAAAACTCAAGGCTACATCAAACCACGCTCAACCTCGTAGCTAGCCCTACGAGGACAGGAGAGGGCTCTCTCCAGGTCAATCTCGGCTAAAGGTGATCAATGAGGCTCGAGATGACTAAATTGATAACTAATTTTAGGCTAGGTATGAATTACAAGGAGCTTGAAATTGATTTTTTGGAGTTTAGTTGAATTCAAGGGAAAGGCAATTTTGGGTGCGGGGATGAGGCACAGTTTTTGCAGAGGTCTACTTGGGGCAAGGTAGGCGATTGTCTTGATGCTTTTAGAGAGAATGAATGGCTAGATCTGACTGGTGAGAAGTTAAGGAGAGCAATAAACTTTCAAGGATTCTCCATAAACAGATGAAAACATGGAAAATCAAACAAACTTAAAGGCAGAGTATAGCAAATTATGGATTCTACCTTAACACTTCATTTGTTCAATTACAGAAGATAAGAGAAGGAAAGTGATACATATAAAAAACTTACAAATATTGGAAGAAGCACACCATCAACACATAAAGCCACATGAATCCCAAACAGTGCTGCAAAACCCTGGTCTTTCCTTTGCCAAAAATGTAGATAAAATATGTACAATAGAATGTCAAGCTTTTCCCAAGAGTCCAACCCTGAAAATGACTAAGAAAATACATAATATAGGCAATCCAACCCATTCCCTTGCCTCTAGGGGTTGAGCTCATCATCCTAGGAGTTGTTTCAACCAACTCTAAACAAAGCACTACAATATAGGCAGTCAAAACAACTTGCCTCTATAAGGTAGGAAACCAATTCATTCATTAAATTTTCACCTTTTTGTGAATGAATCTTCTAGAACAAGTAACTAAGTGTAAAAATACCATCATGTTTCATTAATTACATCAAGAGGAGTGAAAAATCACATCACAAGTCAAAACTGGTCAAACTGGCTGCATTTCCTGAGCTGAAAGATGAAATTTGGCTAAAAAGCCTTGTGCGCCGTGTGCCTGAGTCCTATGTTCCACGTGCCTTTCAACGTATTTTTTGGGCATTTCCTGGCACCCAAATCAAGCTCAAAATAGCTATTTGGAAAGCCCTGGATGTCTGCTATCCAGCCCAAGTGAAATTTTGCAATTTGGAGCTCATTTTCCCCCTCAAACTGTCATTCTCCCGGAAGTACTTCTTGCTGGTGCAAAAGGTGGCAGAAAGGTGATTTTCATTGTGTTTTTGAGCCTTTTGGTCACCCATAACTTAATGAAATGTTTTGGCAATAGCTGAGCATGTATAATTCTTCATGAAAAACTCAAAAATGTAGATTTTTCCTCCAGCAAGTGTCCCAATCTTAAGCGTGTGCGTCGACACGCTACGCGTTGAGCCAAAAAACCTGTTTTTAGGACAAAATTTTCAAAATGACAAAAATTTCTCCGAATTTGCTCAAATTCAGAGTGAAGACCCTCTATCATGTATTATGACCTGCCAATGAAGCCTCGGCCAAAATTTGGAGTGGATCAGGCTTTTTTCGCCGTTTTAGTGCTTTGCTAAATCTCCTCTTTAGGATCTTCATTTTTGCTTTGCAGACATGAATACGAGCCCAATAATGAGTTTTCATGTGAAGAAGCATGTCTTTGTCTCTGTTTGCCTTCACCAACAATTTCTACAAAGCGTTCACACGGATGAGCATAGACTCTCGAACAATCGGTGTCAAATCACTGGGTATCTTTCGGGCCAATTCTCGATCTTCACGGATTTGCCGCAGCTCATAAAGTGTATGTTCATCCTCTAGCTATTTGTTGCACTACTCTAAGTAGTTTATCACCCACTTAGCCATCTAAAATTTCTTTTGCAGCAAGTCATTCTCAGCCCTTTGCTCCCGGATGATCTCCTTTAGCTCCGAGCTAGGAGAGTTCGCATTAACATCAATGATATCCGTGTCCCGGCCTCTTGAAGGACCCTCATCATGCATGGGCCTCTGGCCCCTATCCTGGATCTGTACCTGTGCTAAAGAAGAAGGCGAGACCCCTTCCACATGATGTGGAGATAATACTCACTGTGCTGATGAAGTCAACGAGACCCCTTCCACCCCGGGTGGAGATAGTACTCGTCGTGTAGATGCAAATAAGGCCATGTGGCCTCACTGGTATGTCACATATGGAGGAGCACTTATATGCTTAGTCTCAGGAATGTCTGGCTGGTGTGTGTTAGCCTCCTGCTGCAACCGGTTACTCATATTTCATGATTGACATTTTTACAGGCCAAATATGTCATACTTTACATCCTGCAATGCTCCATATTTACTAACAGTCACCAGAGAAAGAGGCCATGAAAGAATGCTACTCAAAGTTCATCTGCTGCATTCCAATTTTGAAGCGTTATTCCATTTTTGTAGAATTTTCAGCTAAAGGGAGGTCCAAATAGCTTAATCTTGGTCTCCCTAGGTTCCAATTTCCTGTTTTAGAATATAGAGAATGAATAATCTGGCCAAACAGCTTAATCTTGGCAGATTCTTAGATAGGTAGAGAATCAAAGGAGCCCAACTGCTTAATCTGGGCCCTTGGAAGAAATAAGTGTAGTTGTAGATAGGAAAACATAAAAAGAAAAAATTCAAAAGCTAGGGTCTGCAAGTCTAAAAGAAGAAAAAATGTTAGGTGAGTAGGTTGGGTAGGTAATTTTGAGGTTGCAGAATGTTGATTTGTGATCAATTCCACATTTTCAAGTGTTACATTTATCCGGATCACAGTTAGCAGGTAGTTCCCATTTGAAGGACTTCAAATGAGGCATGACTAATTTCCCCCTCTTCCTCTTCCCTAAATCATTTACTAACTTCCCCTAAAGAGGTCAAGATCTGCTTGATATCTCTTACTTTCATCATTTTCCATATAATTTGCCTTGGTAAAGATCTGCTTTACTCAAGGACACTCCATATTTTCTTTACAAAGTTCTATCACCCCTTTAAAGCCTAAGATATCTAAAACTTAGTGCTCTTCTTGCCATTTTCATATTAACTACTGACACTATTATGTAACTCCCTATTTATTTCCCTTCCCCCTATTAAAACTATGGTAATAATTCCCCTATGTAAATATCCCCTTCCTCTGGTTGAAACATAACCATAAGTATCTCCTTGGGAATTACTAGGTCACCTGGATCTTAGTAAGAGTCCTCATCTCTGCATAATTTTTCCCCCCAAGGTGTTTGGACTCCTTCCAAAACATAAAAAACCTCTTCCAAATGCATTAACACC
>APFE030457350.1:78464-100515 GCA_000404065.3 Pinus taeda | reverse complement strand
GCTTACTAATACCACATTTCCAAAAAGTCATATTTTTATGTTCATATGATATTTGTTGATATGACATTTTTTTATTTAATCAATTTAAATAAAATAGTATAAAGGACATAAATAATTTTGAAATAAATATCTTTTTTATTTATGACAAGTACTAAAAATATTTTAAAATATTCCTCGGAGATTAAATGACTATCTTCCACATAATAATTATTAAGTGGTCTATTTTGGAATAAGGATTTAAAATTTTAATTTAATTATCAACAATTATTAGGGGGCTGATGTGGAATTAAATTCCATAGAATATTAAAGAATATTCATAATTATATACACAAATCAACGGTGGAGATTTATCTCAAAAGTAGTTATGGATTTTCTAATCTTTTTAGTTAAATTGACAATTAAAAAAAATGGAATGAACAAATGTCATATAAGTGAATTATAGATTTTTGGGCATCTCGTAGATATTTTCTGATGGTATTGTAATAAAGTCTACTTATAGATTAATAATCTCTTAAATCTCCAAGTTTAACAATGTAGCTCCATATTTTTTTTAAATATAAATATGTTTAACTTAGATATCAATTATTTTTATAGTTAATAATAATTTAAAATGAAGTTATAATTTAGTTAGTTTTTACGATATTTTTTAATTTTAGGAATTTGGATGTCTCCTGAAGTGTGTGTTTTGATGTTTATTATGGATTGATATATATAGACATTTATTAACCCATTAATCTATATGAATAATGCTATTTTATAATTAAATTAAAATTCTATGAGAACCTATTACAAATAAACAATGATCAATTTAATAATTCAAAAGTTTAATAATACTCCTATTAACTTATTTCTAACATAAGTCAACTATCTATCTATCTATCTATCTATCTAATATATATAATATGATATA
This sequence comes from Pinus taeda, assembly GCA_000404065.3. Classification (NCBI taxonomy): domain Eukaryota; kingdom Viridiplantae; phylum Streptophyta; class Pinopsida; order Pinales; family Pinaceae; genus Pinus; species Pinus taeda. The sequence goes on along the minus strand of APFE030457350.1, from coordinate 99,605 downwards.
ATATAATATATTATATATAAACTCTTATTGGGATCCAATTATTAAAAATGTTAAATTTCAAATATAAAATAGTAAGTTAAAATCCATTAAATGATAACAATACAAATGGTAATTAGTAAAAGGAAATCAATTATTACATTTTTATAAAGAATTTCAAAATAGTAAGATTTTATAGAGAAGTTTAAAAGTGTTAAAAATAATAATATGATTTTTTAAAAATAATTAAAATAATAAATATGTATCCATATGATGTATGGTCATTATAGGTGATATTTATATTTTGATTATGTTTTAATTGTATTTAATTATGGATATTATCATTAGTTTAGATATAATTAGAAAAAAAGAAAGTTGTAGTACAAACCTTAGTCATGCAAATCATTTTAATTAGAAAAAAATAAAATGAAACAGATCTTGAGACCATTTTTAAACGATGATAATTTCGTCAAAATACTATAAAAGCATTCATTATATAGACTTCTAGTAACATGCATCCATTGCTTATTAGTTAAGTCAAAATGATTTTTATTTACAACTTTGCAAGATCCATAGAAACATGAGAATGAAGGAATGCACTTATTGAAAATGTCCAATATGTTTTTATTATTAAGGATATTGACAATTTACTTTATGTCTCAAACCATGTGAAAATGCATGAAAGAGTGGAATGTTAAAGCATTGTCCATAATACATAAGTTTAATAACATTGAAAATTATGTCATTTCTTAACATGATTGAACACAAAAAATGTTGTTCCCAATATTATTGCTAGAAAGGATATGTCTCATTAAAGTTTGGCTTGGATGAGGCAGAGGAAAAGAGACCTATATATTTTCAAAATATTTGTAAAGCATTACCACATTGATGTAGTTGTTTTTATAAAAAAAAAAAGGAAAGTGAAAAAGTGTAATAGATAAAGAAGCATAAAATGAAAACACAGGAAACTATATTTTAGGAGAAGGAATTGAGAATTCGATAATGCTATCATATAAATGAAAAAATAAAAAATTTCAATGGTGTAAATCCAAATTTATGTCTTTTGGTTTTAACAATGTTCACTTGGGATGTATATCCAAGAACATAAAAAAATAGAAAATTTCACTAAGCATAATAGTGATGCGTTTTCTAAATTGAAAAATGCATTGCCTCATAATCTCTTCAAAATCAGATTACAATGTTCATCCATGGAATTCTGATTCTTCATTCAATTTAGGATGTTCCTCACTGTCTCTAGGGAGACTAGGGGAGTCATCCACCTACTCATTGCAGGAAAGCTCAAAAACCATAAATCCATATGCACTAGAAATCTAGCAAACCATCAAGAATTTGATGAGGGGACCAAGGTTGCGTTCTCTTTCCTTGAATGAGGAGGAGCAATACGATCAAAATCACATTGTAGGTTCCCTTCTATATGGGCCTTCCTTACATTCAATCTATCCATGAAGAAATTTTTATTTCTTAGTTCTATGTTGATCTGTATTTAATTAAAAACACACATTATACCTCTTACTTGCTTCTCTTTTAGCACCATAATGAGCATAGTATTCATTTTTGGATGCAATGCAAATGAGTTGAGTTATTATTTCCTCTTGCCCCTGGTGTGACCAGGGACAAAAATTTAGCAAGAGACCACTTCCAATATATCAATGTCATAAAATGTTTGCCTCTTAGCACCCATCATGGTTTACATATTTTGAATTTCCCATAGAGTCTGAGGAGGGACCGCCTTGAAGTATGTCTCAATTGATTCCTAGACAAATGAACGTGCCTTTTTTTGGCATTGGGAACCACTATCATTGTTGGCTTTCCTTTTGTGCAGACACTACATAGGTGACATGTCACATAGGGGAGCAACCTTATTACAATAACCACACAAAAACTCATAGTTAAGTCTCTATGGTGTGAAACAACCTATAATGAGAACACTAATGATACACCAATTAACAACATACCAATTACAATGTCCAACCTTATAACACCAACTCAAACCAAAAAACGACTGACGCATGCCAATCTCACCAGCCTAATAATCACCTCTAGCCTTATGCTTACAACACTCTGAGCTCTAAAACAAAGCCAAAAATAGACCCATAAAAGAGATGTATGAGAATAATATCCCCATTTTTTAATACAGATCATCGAAATATCATACAATGACTAGAGGTAACCAGACATACCTTCCAAAACCACAATCCAAAAAATGTTGAGAGACCCACGAATGAAAGATGACCAGGACCAAGATCAAGCTATGTCATAAAAGGTCCAAATCTCAGCAAGCATAGAACTATTAATGGAGTGACCAAACTAAACCACACACTACAAAACAAATTGAAAGGAAAAATGCGAAGAAATATTGAAGAAAGCTAGGCCTAAGTAGTTGAATTTGAAGTGTCTAAGAGAAGCAACAAACACAGATTTCAAATGATACTCAACCTCTCTTGCAACTTCACCCCATCTCATCATTCCTCCACCTCTCGAAAGTTTGAATACAAAAAATGAGAGTCAACCATCCCTAGCTATCCTTTTCACCTCACTAACATCCACCACTCTCAACTAGCTATCACAATTCAACTCAATCTATTCACAATTAGGGTTGTTTCCATGCTTAGATGCAACTTTATAGGGGATTTGTCTCCTCGCCACCTCTAAGGCTCAAACCTTTCTCACTCGCCAGTAGACTCATAGCTCTGATCTCCTCTGCACTTGAATATTAATATCCATATGTACAATCACATGCTCTTACATGTCGAGGATGAGCTACAGTCCCTAATCTTTAGTGCCCATCACTCTGGCAATGCATTGGGCTCAACCTTTGACCCACCCCATTGGCAAAATCTTAATAGTAATTTTAATCCCAAACATAATCATTAAATAGTTCCATGTGAAACAAAGAAAAACTATCAATTATGTTTATCATGAAATTAATATTACTGATATTAAAGTATTAGTTATGCATTTTTTTCTCAATATTTATTATATTAGTAGGGATGTGATGAATTACATACTAGTTTGTTTAGAGATCCTGTGTGTCAAAATAGTAATCATAAATTAAATATCAAAGCTATAACCATGTAACAAAATTTAATGAAAAAATATCTTAATAAATGCAATAAAATAACTATGCATCAACATGTTCCATACAATTAGTGAGCTCAAATATTCAAACATTATAAAAAAGAGATGACTTAAATTCCTTAGATTTACTAGATGGTTATTATTTTGTCTTCAAAATTGTCCTTTAATATCTCATTTACAATAAATCTTACTATTAAACTATCATCTCATAAAAATTTACGTCAATAACCTACCACTAATTATTTTGTCATTCATTTACGTAATCAAAACTATAGTTAAAATCACACTAATGATATCATAGCAATTCTTCAAAAAAATATAACAAAACAAATAACATCTATGATGACTATAAGATTAAAAACATTAAGAATATAAATTAAATATTATTCAATTCACGTATGGAGAATAATCAACAATATTGCTATGGAATTTTACATTTACATTTTATATTTACATGACAAGGTGTGTGAGCTTTTCTGAAATACTTTCATCAAATAACACATAAAAGTGTGGTAGAATCTTTACCTAAGTTATGTTTTTAATATTATGTCAGAATACAAGAATAAATAAAATATGGTTTTTGTTTTTAAATGTGAAAATATAATATGGTCTGATGAACCAATATTGTGATATACCCGTCAAAAGTAAAAACAATTTATTTTTTTTGTTTTCTTTTCCTTACGTTTACTTGTTTGATATGGGAAATATTTACATGGGAAAATTTGTAACTGTATTGCATTTACATTGTTTAAATTAAATCATGCTACAATATCAATAGTCTAACCATATTACGATATCAATGGTCTGGATTACATACATTAAACTGGTTCATGCGATGGTAATAAATGTCTGGAAAATATGTATATACAAATTGTTTATGTTTATCCCATATCGTAATCCTCGAGATCCTCATATGGTACTGTGATGAATTAAATGCACTTATGTGGAGACGATCTACATAGATGTCACACACTGTTTCTAACTTGGACTAGGGTTGAGTGCTACGGGAAACTTCGCCCCTAGTCGTTTTCCGGCAACAGGCCTGGTTATGAATGAATTATGGTATCCACTTGCCCTCCACTTGGCATAAGAATGTGCAGTTGGCCAGCATTCATGCCTCGCTGCCAAGCCGATTCAATACTCCAGCTACCCAACCAAGGTATAAAATTAATGCCCTGGTGTGTGGTACACTCGATTTCTTGAAAACGGCGGCATCCCTCCTGCTCATCCTACAGTAGCGATAAAAGACTCCAAATCAACGATTGTTGATCCTCCATGTAGGCATCATACGGTCTATAGGGTATTTTAGCGGTAAGAGTTTCTTGTTTACCTCCATATTATTTTCCAGAACAACTTTCGGCTCTGAGTATTGCACTCATGTGCAGCAAGCCTCGCCTCTACATACCACTCCGCAATGGATGAAGGGCACTGCTTCCCGGCTAGACCATGGTAAACGCTTCTCAATTCATAGATAACTTATTTACCGTTTCATATTCCTCGGTTAAGGATTCATTTTCTTATTCAGGTGTGATGGTTTACTGTCGCAGGTGTCAAGTTTCGGTGCTGGGCTCCGCGTTTGGCGACAACCACATAGCCCTTCTTACCCAGTCTACCTACCAGGTGAGAGGTGTTTGCTACACAAAGCATTTCCTTCTTTTCGTTTTACGATTGCATTGTGGGGAACGACTGAAGTCCCTTCTCCTTATTGCACGCTGTCCATCCTTACCTTGGTTATGAAGTCTATCAATTGTTCTTTGTTTAATCTTCAATGAAGTTTATGAAAGCACGTTTGATTTTCTTTTTATTTTCGTGGAGAGGAGCTGGGTTCCACCCCAGCAGTTTCATAACGAAGCCCTAACTGGGACTACACTTGGCTCCTGGTTATCAATGTATTATGTTTTCAAGGCCGAGGGATATCCCTACGGTGAACCACTGTGTAATGCTTTAATTGTATACTGATATTACGTTTACTAGCTGTGTATGAAATGAACTCCTAATCTTAATATTATTTATTTGATGGATATATGCATTAGGGAGTTTTTTTTATGAATGTCTGGCCTGTACAGTTGATTTCCCGCGGCTTGCAGAGCTACTTGATACACTCTTACTTTTTTGTTCTTTTTGTAATCATTAATGGAAATATTTATCTCGTGTTTTATTGGCTGAAATATGTGTTCATGTTCTCTCTTTGTTTTATTTTAAAATATTGAGGGTGTTGACTTTGAGCTGTAAAAACCCTTTTCGGCATACCTTGCTCTAACCATGTCGATATACAATTTTCTTCTTACCAAATGGTTATGGTTATAACAACGTCTTAAGTGGCTAGGCATGTCAGAGACATGCATGCTAACCCTGCTGAGCCAAAGACTCAGAGGTCTTCTCCTTTCTCGAGTTGCTTCACCGAGAAGTTGTATACTCAAGATGGGGGTTTACGACCGCTGCCAAATTCTTGGTTCAATGTATATATGGTTCTTTTTCCAGCTCTTGCTGGCACGCTGCCGTGTTCTTTGTTTCTTTATCAGTGTTTATGGAGATTCGTATATGTTCAAATATGTAGAGATGTACATTGGCTTTTTTGTTAACTATCACTTGTTAAAGCAAAGGTTATATAGCAGTCGATCTTTATTCATCTGTAACTTGTTGTTGTAATTTTCACTTACAAAATAGTTGCGGGAAAATTGTGGTAATTCTTGCTGTATTATTTCCTTCGTTTATATCTACGCATAGGTTCCAATTTAATGCAAAAAGTATCTTGCCATTATTATGTTGTTATGACTTGAATTACTTCAGATATTTCCTCTGAGATTTCTAGCACAGTTTTTCTAACTGTTATGAACTTACTTATCATGATAGCATATCCATTCCATTGAAATCTCAACTATTTCATACATGGTTAGAGGCAAACCTCTTAGTGTGCTTGTCTACCACCCGACCTTAGGAGGGTCCTCCTCGACCTTCCACCCCGAAGCACTCCTGCAAGACCTACATTGTCTGTAATTCCTCTGTTACTACCAGAGTTACGCTATCTGGTCCTTACCAGACGTAGCGGTTTCAGGGAGCTCCAACCTCCCAACATGCGCTATCTGTTCCTTACCAGACGTAGCGATTTTTGCTACGAAGAGAAATTTTCATCTCCCTCTTGCTATCTGGTCCTCACCAGACATAGCAATTTCCCCTTCTATGGGAGTCTCAACCGTCTCCAGAAGTAGTTATGTTTTCCCTTTCTTTTCTTTCTTTTGACAGATGTCATATTTTTATTATTATATGTATGTTTATTAATCCTCCTCACATAAGGAAAACTATAACCATTTTCAATTGCTCTCTTGCAACCATATTCAAATGGAAATCAACCAGCAATTTAATAACATGATTAGTTAAATAGTAATAACAGTCATAGTTACTCAATTCTACTAGCATAATCATAGTTACTAATTAAATTTACTGTCTTTTACTTTAAAACATTATCGATTTACCAGGGGCGTTACACCTTCCCCTCCTGAAATTCAACATCGTCCCGATGTTGTTCACCCATAAACAGTTCAGGATAAGCTTCTTTCATGTTTTGCTCATCCTCCCAGGTGGCCTCATCCGGTCCGAAGTGCTACCACTGCACTTTAACCTGGATGATTGCTCGTTTCCGCAGCACGACCCTTCTCCGATCTAATATGCTCACTGGTTCGACCAGAAATTCTCCTTCGATTCCACCTGAAACACACAATATTTTGATCCATTTTATTCTTAACGACTGATTTATTTTGTGCTATTGAAGGCACATTCATTACCTGAATGTCTTGCCAACTAACTATGTGTTTAGGGTCATAGATATATTTCTTTAATACTGATACATGGAAGACATTGTGGACTCTGATGTGGCTGGGTAGGGCTAGTTGTTAAGCCACTGGCCCAATCCTTGCTAGAATCTAGAAGGATCCACAAAACCAGGGTGCCAATTTGGCGCAACCACTCCATTGTAAAGTGCTTTTCTTTGCCCGAATTCTTACATATACATGCTCTCCTACTTGAAATTCCTTGAAATTCCTTTTACGATCTGCGAAACTTTTTTGTCTATCTTGGGCCACTTTCAAGTTGGCCCGCACTTTTTTAACCATTTCTTCCATCTCTTTTAGCATCTCAGGTCCCAACATGAGTCTGTCTTCAGGTCCACCCCAACCGGATGGTGTACGACACTTCTGTCCGTAGAGTACTTCAAATGGACTCATCTGTAAGGATGCATGATAACCTTTGTTATATGCGAACTCCACCAAATGTAAATATTCTTCCCACCGACCTGGTTGCTGCATCACATAAGATCTCAGCATATCTTCCACTACTTGGTTTACCCACTCAGTTTGTCCGTCGGTTTGTGGATGATATGTAGTACTGAAGTTTAGTTGAGTTCCCAAACCTTTGAATAGAGTCCTCCAGAAAGCTGATGTGAAATTAACATCACGGTCAGATATTATGGTCTTGGGTAAACCATGGAGCTTAAAGATATTTTTCATAAAGATATTTTCTATTTGCGCTGCCCTATAGGTAGACTGTACAGGTATGAAGTGAGCCGATTTACTGAGTTTGTCCACCACAACCATGATGGAGTCATTACTCTTCTTGGATTTAGGTAACCCTGTGATAAAATCCATAGTAATAACCTCCCATTTCCATTCAGGTACAGGTAATGGTTGCAATAGTCCTGTAGGGTGCTGATGTTCGGCCTTAACTTGCTGACATTCTATGCATCGCGCTAGATAGTCCATTACATCTTTTTTCATCCCTGGCCAGTAACATTCTTTTTGAAGAGCGGTAATGAGCTTTTGATAACCTGGGTGTCCTGCATAGGGACTTTTATGATACTCATCCAAGACCCTTTTCTTTACTTCAACGTGATTGGGTATGTATATTCTTTTCTTGTAGTATAATATGCCTACAACATTCAGCTCATAACCTTGTTGCCTTATGTGACTGGTCAAATTTTGCGCTTGTTGTTTCTTTTGCTGGTAATCCTAGTCTTATTCAGCAGCTTGTTCGATTTCTTTATTGAGGGTAGACCATCCTTTACTAGAGGCAATTTCATAAAGGCAATGCACTTTCCGGCTTAAAGCATCAGCCACCCGATTTTCTTTTCCTTTCAGGTGCTTGATCTCAAAGTCGAACCCACTCAAAAAGTCCACCCATCGAGCTTTCCTCGCATTTAAAGTGGGTTGGTTAAAGTAGCTGGTCAAGCTGTGGTTGTATGTCATCAACAAGAATTTCTTCCCTAATAGCTAATGGTGCCACATCTTTAATGCATGCACGACAACAGTTAATTCTAAATCATAAGCAGAATACTTCTGTTCATGCTCTTTCAACTTCCTGGATTCGTACGTGATCACTATTCCTTCTTGCATCAACACCCCTCCTACACCTTCTTTACTCGCATCAGTGCAGACCACATAATCCTTTTCCGGATCTGCAATGCTCAACACTAGGGCAGTTGTGAGCAAATGTTTAAGCTGTTCAAAACTTCACTGACATTCTGCAGTCCATTTAAACGTTCTTCCCTTTTTTTGTAAGGACATGATAGGGTAAGCAACCCGTGAAAATCCTTCCACGAATTTCCTATAATATCCTGCCAGTCCCATGAACGACCTTATATCTGCCACGTCTTTTGGTATTGGCCATTCCATTATAGTTTTGATTTTTTCAGGGTCCACTGCAATGCCTTCCCTAGTTATGATGTGTCCCAGATACTGGATCTGTTCCTTATAAAAATCACATTTGCTATACTTGGCGTACAGCTCATGTTCCCGGAGTGTTTGCAATACAAGCCTAAGATGCTCTTCATGTTCTTTGATATTCTGGGAATATATCAGTATATCATCAATAAAAATTAACACTAACTTATCCAAATACTTATGAAATACACTATTCATCAAACACATAAATGTCACAGGTACATTGGTCAGCCCAAATTGCAGCACCACAAACTCATAGTGTCCGTAACGAGTTCGAAAAGCCATTTTGGCTACATCCTCCTCCTTAATTTTGATCTGGCGGTATTCAGATCTTAAATCAATCTTTGAAAATATCGTTGCACCTTTCACCTGATCAAATAGTTCATCGATGTAGGGCAGCAGGTATTTATTTTTAACTGTTAATTTATTCAGCTGCTAATAATCTATGTACATACAGAAAGTTCCGTCCTTTTTCCTGACAAAAAATACAGGGGCTCCCCATGGTGATATGCTGGGACGAATGTACTTTTGTCCAATAACTCCTGCAATTGCATCTTTAATTCTGTTAATTCCGTCACACTCATCCGGTATGGTGCTCGGGACACCGGGGCTGCACCGGGTACTAGTTCTATTGTGAAATCCAAATTTCTTTTAGGCGGCAATCCTAGTATTTCTTCAGGAAACACATCTGCAAATTCATGCACCACCGGTATGCCTTCCAAGGTGCTAACTTTATCCTTTGAACTGGCGAGTCCTACTTGAACTGCATATATTTGACACTTTTTCCTGATGCATTTAGCCAATTGTGAAGCAGTAATTTGCCGAATCTGCACAGGCTTAAGAATACCTTGAATTTCTTGTTTATTCCCCAGTTCATCCTGATAAGATATTGCTTTTGTTTTGCAATTTATTATGGACCACTGCTTGTCCAGCTAGTCCATTCCGATCAGTACATCATATGATCCGAGAGGAAGTACGTTCAATTCTGTAGTCACTGTTTGACCAGCTATCTTCAATGGACAGTTGCTGACCTTGGCCAGCACCCGCCTTTTAGCCCGAGTGGAAATCTGGACTAGCCATGGATTTTTAAATTTAACAGGTTACAATTTACAGTTTTCCACAATCTTGGGACTAACATAACTCAATGTAGTGCCTGGGTCAACTAAAACAGAAATAGTTCGATAAAAAATCTTACCTTCGAACTCTATCATTGTCGGTTGGTAATCAGCTTGACGGTCTTCGAGAGCCGCATTTATTCTTGGTATGGACCGAGCCATGTCTCCCACTGTTGAGGCTTCATAAACCCGGGACACCTGATCACTACCTTTTTGATGAGGCCAGTTCTTAATATAGTGTGGTCTGCCACACCCCCAACACTGCACTGGTGACTTGGCTATCCCCTCATTATCAACTCTGCCCAACTGTTCACTATTTTTGGAGTCATTAGGTGGCTTAAATCTGAGTTGATTTCTGGACTAGTTCCTATTGCTGGGACCCTTTGAGAATCCTTTACTAAAACTTCTACGAGCTCCCCTGATTCCGATAGCTGTTCTACAGTTCCTTTTATCCACCCAACACTTCCCAACACTTTCCCCTTTTTGTTTATTCTGCTGAAAACATATTCTAGCTTTTCGTATCGCTTCATCCATGGTCTTCGGGTTATCAAATTCAATCCTTTCCCGCATTGTCTTGGGGAGACTGCTAACAAACCACTGCACTTTTGCCTTTTCCTCCCGAATATATGGTATGTAGCGAAGCAGAGACGTAAATTTAGTGACAAATTCATCCATGGTCTGCTGTCCAAGTCGCAGGTCATGAAATTCCCTGGACTTTTCATCGTAGAATCGTTCAGTCAAATATTTTTCTTCAAAATATCTTTGAAAAATTTCCCAAGTGATGTCTTGCTCATTGACTCCCCGCACCATCTTAACTTCCTCCCACCATAACGTTGCTTTGGCTTCCAGCTGAAAAATAGCTAGCCATGCCTTGAGATGGTGGTCATACTCGTAAACATGAAAATATTTGTTCATGTTAATTAACCAAGCTTCCGCAGCCTCCTCGGATTCCCCATCAAAATGGGGCGGCTTGATCTTCCGAAATTCCCCCTGCAACTCTATTCATTGTCTTTTATAGGTTTGATGTTCCGAGGCGTTATCAGATTTTTCTCCTCGAACCTCTACCCTTCCTTCTGTTTCTTCCTGATCAGTATGGTAACCCTGTTCCTCCGACACACGCGTTTGCTCTAGGCTGGGATTAGGTTGATGCTGGTTCTGCTTATTTGATAAACTTTTCAGGATCCTTTCCTGTTCCATGGTTAATCTGGCTTTGTCCTCGCACAACCGAGCCATTTCATTCTTCAATTCCTGGACTGTCTCCAATATAGTCAAATTGGTTTTGCGCGCCTCCTCCCCTAGCTACACCCATATTTCAGGGTTTTCCTGAGGAGGAGTGACGTTGTCCACGTTCCTGTGAGGGGTGCTGCTCGTTCTCCTCATATTCCGCTGTCACCTGGTTAGAGAATTAGTATATTTCAACAGGTATGGTATACAATTCATAGCTCAATAACCCCTTCTTTCTTATTAATTTAATTATTTATATTGATGTCACTGTTGCAGTAGCTCGAGGTCACAGTGTTTCAACCTGGGCTCTGATACCACGTGATATACCCGTCAAAAGTAAAAACATTTTTTTTTTTTTTTGTTTTCTTTTCCTTAAGTTTACTTGTTTGATATGGGAAATATTTACACAGGAAACTTTGTAACTATATTGCATTTACATTGTTTAAATTAAATCATGCTACGATATCAATAGTCTAACCATATTACGATATCAATGGTCTGGATTACATACATTAAACTGGTTCATGCGATGGTAATAAATGTCCGGAAAATATGTATATACAAATTGTTTATGTTTATCCCAGATCGTAATCCTCGGGATCCTCCTATGGTACTGTGACGAATTAAATGCATTTATGTGGAGACGATCTACATATATGTCGCACATTGTTTCTAACTCGGTCTGGGGTTGAGTGCTATGGGAAACTTCGCCCGTAGTCGTTTTCCAGCAACAGGCTTGGTTATGAATGAATTATGGTATCCACTTTCCCTCCACTTGGCATAAGAATGTGCAGCTGGCCGGCATTCATGCCTCGCTGCCAAGCCGATTCAGTACTCCAGCTACCCAACTGAGGTATAAACTTAATGCCCTGGTGTCTGGTACACTCCATTTTGAGAAAACGGCAGCATCCCTCTTGCTCATCCTATGGTAGGGATGAAAGACTTCGGATCAACGATCGTCGATCCTCCAGGTGGGTTTCATATGGTCTACGGAGTATTTTAGCGGTAATATTTTCTTGTTTACCTCCAGATTATTTGCCAGAACATCTTTTGGCTCTAAGTATTGCACTCCTGTGCAGCAAAGCCCGACCTCTACATACCAGTCCGCAATGGATGAAGGGCTCTGCTTCCCAGCTAAACCATGGTAAATGCTTCTCAATTCACAGATAACTTATTTACCGTTTCATATTCCTCAGTTAAGGATTCATTTTCTTATCCAGGTGTGCTGGTTTACTGTCGCAGGTGTCGAGTTTCGGTGCTGGGATCCACGTTCGGCGACAACCACACAGCCCTTCTTACCCAGTCCACCTTCCAGGTTAGAGGTGTTTGCTACACAGATCATTTCTTTCTTTTCGTTTTAAGATTGCATTCTGGGGAACGACTGAAGTTCCTTCTCCTTGTTGGCAGGCTGTCCATCCTTGCATGGGTTATGAAGTCTATCAATTGTTCTTTGTTTAATCTTCAATGAAGTTTATGCAAGCACGTTTGATTTTCTTTCTATTTTCGTGGAGAGGAGTTGGGTTCCACCCCAGCAGTTTCATAACGAAGCCCTAACTTGGACTACGCCCGACTCCTGGTTATCAATGTATTATGTTTTCAAGGCCGAGGGATATCCCTACGGTGAACCACTCTGTAATGCTTTAATTGTATACTGATATTACGTTTACCAGCTGTGTATGAAATGAACTCCTAATTTTAATATTATTTATTTGATGGATATATGCATTATGGAGTTTTTTTTATGAATGTCTGGCCTGTACAGTTGATTTCCCGTGGCTTGCAGAGCTACTTGATATGTTGTTACTGTTTTGTTCTTTTTGAAGTCATTAATGGAAATATTGATCTCACGTTTGCTTGGCTGAAATATGTGTTCATGTTCTCTCTTTGTTTTCTTTTAAAAGATTGAGGGTGCTGACTTCGGGCTGTAAAAACCCCTGTCGGCATACCCTGCTCTAACCATGTCGATATACAATTTTCTGCTTACCAAATAGTTCTGCTTATAAAAACGTCATAAGCGGCTAGGCATGTCAGAGACATGCATGCTAACCTTGCTGAGCCGACGACTCAGAGGTCTTCTCCTTTCTCGAGTTGCTTCACCGAGAAGTTGTATACTCAAGATGGGGATTTACGACCTCTGCCAAATTCTTGGTTCAATGTATATATGGTTCTTTTTCCAGCTCTTGCCGCCATGCTGCCGTGTTCTTTGTTTCTTTATCAGTGTTTATGGAGATTCGTATATGTTCAAATATGTAGAGATGTACATTGATTTTTTGGTTAACTACCGCCTGTTAAAGCAAAGGTTATATAGCAGTCGATCTTTATTCATCTGTAACTTGTTGTTGTAATTTTCACTTACAAAATAGTTTCGGGCAAACTGTGGTAATTTTTGCTGTATTATTTCCTTCGTTTATATCTACGCATAAGTTCCAATTTAATGCAAAAAGTATCTTGCCATTATTATGCTGTTATGACTTGAATTACTTCAGATATTTCCTCTGAGATTTCTAACACAGTTTTTCTAACTGTTATGAACTTATTTATCATTATAGGATATTCAGTCCATTGAAATCTCAACCATTTCATACCTGGTTAGAGGCAAACCTCTTAGTGCGCTTGTCTACCACCCGACCTTAGGAGGGTCCTCCTCGACCTTCCACCCCCAAGCACTTTTGCAAGACCTACTTTGTCTGCAAGTCCTCTGTTACTACAAGAGTTATGCTATCTGGTCCTTACCAGACGTAGCGATTTTTGCTACCAAGAGCAATTTTCATCTCCCTCTTGCTATCTGGTCCTCACCAGACATAGCAATTTCCCCTTCTATGGGAGTCTCAACCGTCTCCAGAAGTAGTTAGGTTTTCCCTTTCTTTTCTTTCTTTTGACAGATGTCATATTTTTATTATTATATGTATTTTTATTAATCCTCCTCACATAAGGAAAACTATAACCATTTTCAGTTGCTCTCTTGCAACCATATTCAAATGGAAATCAACCAACAATTTAATAGCATGATTAGTTAAAAAGTAATAATAGTCATAGTTACTCAATTCTACCAGCATAATCATAGTTAATAATTAAATTTAGCATCTTTTACTTTAAGACATTATCGATTTACCAGGGGCGTTACAAATATTCACTACCTAACCAATATTGAAAATAAAAAAATTGATAAGTTATAAAAAATCTATTTTATCTATTTTTTTTTTAGACATTTTATGATAGTTATTAGGGAAAGACCAATTTCAAAAATTCATCCTTTTAAAATATTTTTAAATTACCATTATTATGTATGTTTGAACTCGTTAGACGAGGTTGGAATAATTTTCATCACTCGGTAATAGTCTTTTTCCTGGGAATCACAAAACTTCTACCAACTTTTTCCGGTTTCTTTTATCATACAATATCCTCTGTACGTGATATTTCTTTTTTCAAACATTCCCAAAGCGTTTTCTTTAGGCAGTAATAAAATATTATCTCAAATTTATTAGTAGTGCACCAATCTGTACTCGGAGGCTCCAAACTTTTTCCTGTATTATCCGACGTGTTCTTCCTCAAATTTTCCGGGAGCACGTTTTCAGGGAAGAGATGAAGTTTTATCCAAAATTTTGCACCAATTTTTAATGCTACGGGTCGGAACATTTGCGCATTTTCGGAAGTTTTATCTGTGAGCGTTTTTCCTCGTAAGTAATTTATCTCATCTTTACAAAATGAGTGAGATAGCTTTGGGCGATCTTGTTATTTATCTTTTCCGAAATCTAGAAAGTCCCAAACATTACTATTCTACTATGGTTCTCCGTTTTCTTTTGTATTTTCTTACCTTCTGCTGGCACTCCATCCTAATACTATCTATTTATGTAAATTCTCTTTCATTATGGAGCACTCCATTCCACTATTATCTATTTGTGTGAGTAATGCAATTGGCATCTTCTTTTATTATCTATTTGTGTGAATATTGCCATTCACATCTTCTGCTATTGAATGAATAATCCCCCAGGCGAAGTGGGTAACTATGATCTAAATGAACCTCAGGATGCTTCACTGGAGAGCAATGGGTCGCAACAGCGGGCTGCTCATAGGTTCAGAAGTGCCCGTGACTCAGGCAAGCAACCGCTGGACGAGGGTGTTACCACCCTGCTTGGCAAGGAGCCGGGTGGCATTCAATATGCTGCGGAAGGTAGAGTTGAAGACACGCAGACTCTAGGAAGCCAAGAATGGGAGACATGTCCCACCTACATGCAGCTGCTGTCAGCTCCGCTGGCCTTCAACCCGCTCATGGACTTCAGGCTGGCGCGTCAATGGAGGAGGATAACTGGTACCAATATGCGTGTCGCATGGAGGAAGAGCCTGCCACGGACGACTTATAGAATTGACACTTGGCAGCCAGTGTCGTCCTTCTGCCAGCTGGGCGTCTATTCATTTTTTCAAATGTTTTGTTCTGTTAGAACTTTCCTGGTCATTTCAGCCATGATTGATATTTTTGGTTCAAAACTAATAACCCATGTGTGGGTTCTTTTTGCCCTCATAGATTGGTTTTCCCATGGATGGGGCAGTCAAGTTTTTTCCTGATAGCGGATGTTCAGTGCCCGAGCCTCACTGTAATCATATTTTTGTTTCTTATTAATAGAATAGCTTTATTTAGCCCGAGCCTCACTGTAATCATATTTTTGTTTCTTATTAATAGAATAGCTTTACTTAGCTTTACTTAGGAAAAAAAACTATGATCTAAACGTTAAAATGCATATTTACTTCATATGCTTATCATTACAATTTCTACCACGCATTTGTCTATATAAGCGAGCCGTGAATTTTCATTCATCACATAAAATCGCATCGCAAAGTGTAGTGTTATGGCTGAGATTTGTGAATCAGTTTCCATCCATAGACGCACTGTGAATTACCACGAAAACGTGTGGGAATATGAGCTCATAGTATCTCTCAATTCACAGTATGGGGTGTACTTCTGTAGCTTTTCCTTCTGCTCTTTGTTTGCTTTCCGCCATATGGGATATGCTTCTGTAACTTTGCCTTCTGCTCTCTGCTTTCTTTTAGATTTTTTTTTAAAGACAAGGCATTTTGATTTTCCACAGTGATAATTGAGAGTTGTCATTCTTTTCATTTTTATCCTGTATTTTCCAAATAAATAGATCTCTTTCCGGATGGAAATCCAAATTCTTTATCTAGAAAAACAAACCACAAGAGCCTAAAATCTGCAATTTTAATTTTATGTTTGTTATTAGCTATCACTGTATCACAGCACCTATCTCTATCTTTGTGAGATATATATTTGAATTGCATTGTGCTGGAAGCAAGAACCTGCATATTATGAACGTGTTGGGAAGCTTATTGATGAGATCAAGCATTTAGTTTTGAGCGAAATGGAGGATAGCAATTATGATTTTATCAAACGTCTGCAGATAGTTGACACATTCGAATGCCTTGGAATTGATCGACATTTTCAACATGAAATAAAAGCAGCTGCTCTAGATTACGTTTACAGGTTAGTCATTTCAACACACATGAAGAAGTTTAATTCATCCTCCATTCGTTCGTTTAAGGCTGACTGTTTGAGCTTAGTAGATATTGGAACGAAAAGGGTATCGTGGCGGGATCAAGAGATTCTCTCAGCAAAGATCTCAACACTACAGCACTAGGTTTTCTAGCTCTCCGACTGCATCGATATAACGTAGATTCAGGTGGTATAACAACAATGTATTTTCTATTCGATGTTAAGCTAGAATATACCTTCTTAATGTGGTCGGGAAGTATCGAGTGAAATAGTTGCATTAATGGTTAACGTACTTCAGAT
The DNA here is from genome assembly GCA_000404065.3 of Pinus taeda. Taxonomy (NCBI): domain Eukaryota; kingdom Viridiplantae; phylum Streptophyta; class Pinopsida; order Pinales; family Pinaceae; genus Pinus; species Pinus taeda. Next base: position 82,677 of record APFE030457350.1, on the reverse strand, counting down.
GTAATTAATGTGTAGGGATTTTGTTAATCGATGACATTCAACAAATAGGTTTGTTTTTTTGGAAATTTTCAACGGAATACATGTTGTTTTTTTTATTTGATGTAAAGTTAGAATATATCATTATAATTGTTGTTCATGTTTTGAGGCGTTTTGCTAGAAAACCTGCATTAAATTGGCGATACTATTTACTAAACGTGGAAAAGCGTCTTTGTATTTATCTTTGTTACACGGAACTTCTTTCAAGAGTTGGGAAACCCGTTCCAATGATTCCCGCGCTTTGGAAATGTATGGGAACATTCCCTTTTCAGCGGCAGCTTCAATGGGAGCTTGGGAAAGTTCTGGGAGCTTTTAAGATTGTTTTTTTTGGAGTTTCTGGGGGTTAGGAAATACAAATGCTGTAGAGAAATATGCTGAACTGTCCACAAAACATGAGCAAACATGAGCCTAAGTTGAAACCTAAGCAGGAAGTAAGGCCAAAGACATCCTTAATGTCGATATCATTAATTGAGAAACTAGAGCAATCTCTTGATGGGTTGAGAAAGTGTGTGGCATCTCGATGTAAGGGTGATATTTCGGATGTCATGTTGATGAGTATTTCTTTTGTTGTTTATGTATATATATCACAGAATATTCTGTGTGCATATTGTATGTGGCAGTGAATGCTTCAACATTAGAGTTTCTTTACTTTTTCTCTTAAGAATAACTAGAAAAACATATGTACAATTGTTCATTTGTATTTTTAGGCTAGATTGTTTCAAAGACTTGTCATGTGTCATAATGAACTTAACATTTTAATATTATATATATATATATATATATATATATATTATATATATATATATATAATAATATATATAAATGGGAGAGACTCAGAGAGACACCCGAAGAATATATTTATATATAAGAGATATTATATATTTATATTGGTTTTAATATTTGAATATTTTGATTCAATATTAATTTTGATTCTATATTAAATTATAATTAAATTTTATTATTTTTATTTTTTGTTATATAATATTACTGCTCCCGATTAGCTATTCCCTATAAATTTTGGGGAAATCTCTAGCCGTTCCCTACACTAGTACCCAAGTTCCCAATGTTTCCAAGTTCTAGAAACTCATGCAATATAGGTATTTATCAATAGGTTTTCTGAATTTAGTTGATTTCTTTTATTACTGAAATTTTCCATCATTTAATTCAGTGCTTATATTAGTAAGCTCTCAAGTGTTGAAATATTAATTTCAACTTTCCATGCAATAGCATTAAAACGGGGATTTTAAAAACCATTCCCGAAAACCATCAAAGCTCATAGGACCGCTTTTGTTGTGAAGGTGGTTTTCGTACAAGAGCGCCGATGCAAAATATCTTGCCACGCGTCAAATGTACTTTCAGAAAAACCACTTTCCATCGGGACGTAAAGTTCGATTGAAAAGGGTCTCCCGATATTGTTATGAACCATTGGATTTCATGAGGGCAAATCAACGGTTGACGGACATCACAAACCTACAGCAAATGAATTTTGACATTGCGTAAAAGCTTTTGTTTGAGCACCTTAAAAGTATTTAATGCAAAGTTATTGTGATAGGTAAAAGGTTGGCCGAAACTTTAAATTTTAATGTTTTTATTTCCTACGGAGGTATGGCGAATTTAAAATAGGTATGGGCATAGCATATAGTTTTTAATTATATTATTTTAAATTTAGGAGTGTAAGTTTTTGTTTTACTGAACAAGTAAAACGCATTGTAATATTTTTTTTGGTCAACTGTATTTTGGAATGAAACACACAGTAGTGTGAAGTAGTGAATATAGAAAAATAGGGGAAGCAGTGTGTACAGGTGAAAAACACACACAGCAGTGTGAATGTAAGAATGGATTTATGAAATGGAATGAAAAATGCATAGCAGTGCGAGGTAAAAATATTTGCACAAGAGCATATGTAAGGAATTTTTTTTTTACCGCAGTAAATCCATGTAATTTTTGTTTTCACACAGCAGTGAATGTAAAAGAAATTTTTACACACAGTGGTGTAAAATTTCAAAGGATACAAAGTAATTTTGTTAAAATGTTTTGGTGAATCCCTCTGAGTGAAAGAGGATGACTAAAATGTTTTGGTGAATCCCTATGAGTGAAAGAGGATGAATCTTGTATGAGGAATTTTATTTTTAATGAATACAAAGGTTTTATGGGTGTGTAATACCCTGTTCTCAGAAAATTTTCAAGCTCCCCTGTGCTAAGATCCTGAAAAAAAATAGAGCATTATCTCTGTGTGCAGTTTGTTTCTTTGTTTTTGGCATTTTACCAGAAAAATCCCTAACAGTGGTATCAGAGCAGGTTTAGGCTCTTTGAAGGTGTCAAAGAAGCTGAAGGGAGGAGTTTTTTGTTGCAGCAGTAAATCTTCTCTAGCAAAGTGAAGTCTCAGGCAAAAAGATCCAGGTATTTCTCAGATTTTTTTTGTGTTGCTGCTGAAGAAACAGTCAGTATTTTAAATCCATAGTCAAGGATTTAGAAGCATAGATGAGAATGCAAGGAATGGCCAGCACAAGCACTAGCATAGGTATTTTAAATCCTCAATTCCCACAGTTCAATGGGAAAAACTATGACTATTGGGCAATAGCCATGAGAGCCCTGTTTGCCTGTCAAGATTTATGGGAGCTTGTTGAAGATGGTTTTGAAGAACCAACAGATGAAAATGAGTTTAATAGGTTAACTCAGGTAGAGAAAGATGTATTGAAGAGCAATAGGAAAAAAGACTCAAAATCCCGTGTATTTTTGTTTCAAGACCAGAGTGTGTTTCCAACGATAGCAGCAACTAAGACATGCAAAGAAGCATGGAAAACTCTCAAGACAACCTATCAAGGCATGGAGAAAGTGAAGACAGCAAAACTATAGTTGCTGAGGAGAGATTTTAAGAATCTAAACATGAAAGAGTCAGACAATATTGACTCATTCTTCACACATGTGATTGGTTTGGTCACACAAATGAGGACTCATGGAGAAGTTCTTGAAGAAAGGAGGATTGTGGAGAAACTATTGAGGGTCCTACCCTCAAAGTTTGATGTGAGTGTCACCACCATAGAAGAGAGGAAGGATCTCTCAAACTTTTCAGTTGATGAACTACATGCATCATTGATAACACATGAGCAAAGGTTGAGTAGAAATGAAAACTCATCTCTAGAGCAAGCCTTCAAGACCGAGATGTCCTTTGGAAGAGGAAGAGGTCAAGGCAGAGGAAACAAGAAAGGAAGAGGTAGAAGCCAAAACAGAGGTGGAAGGAACAACCCAGCAAATGCTCAAGGAAGGGGCACTGATCCAAATCAGAACCAAGGCCAAGGCAGCAGCCAACAAAGTCGACAACATCATGCTCAAGGACAGAGGTATGAAGAATCCAATGTCCAATGTTATTATTGCAAAAAATATGGGCACTATGCCAGTGATTGTAGGAAGAAGTAGCATGATATGAGTAGTAGACCAAATGCAAATGTCACTAGAGAAAACATCAGTCAAGATAATGTGTTGTTAGCTTGTAACATGTCTGAAACAAATAGTAAAGACATATGGTTTTTAGACTCAGTTTGTAGCAACCATATGACAAGAAACATAGCTTTGTTTTCTGCTTTAGATCAAAACGTGAAATCAGAAGTTACACTTGGGACTGATAGCAAAATTTCTGTTATGGGAAAAGGAGAAGTCAAAATATTTACAAAGAAGGGTGAAAAGAAAACCATAGAAGATGTCTACTATTGTTGGGTGTGGAGCCTAATTATCTTCTATATTCAAAAGTACCGCCACATTGGACCCCAGTTCAAAATGGGGGCGCAACGCCGCCCGTAAAATATTCGCTGCAAGGGGGGTCCAGGGGGGGGGCGGCTGACCTGACGGGAAAATATGCGCCCCCGAAGCTAAAACAACTGTAAAATTGCCTTGTAAAAGTATAGTAATTTCTAGTCAATCTGGGCCGTTCATTAGGCGGATGATCTGACGGTAGAACTTATGTTTAGTTTAGGGTTTTTTTCCCTAGAAGGCAACCCCTCTCTTTGTATGAGGGCATTGTATTTGAGGCTGTGAGCGAGAAACAGAGAGGTGAGACTGTGAGAGAAAACAAAGGATATTACAGTGGATTTGTTGTAGGTTGTGTCTCTTCATTTTGCTGGATAATAGAAAGGAAGGACTGGCTGTTCGAGGTGGACGTAGCCCAAACTGGGTGAACCAC